>PVIJ01011022.1:0-56981 GCA_004024925.1 Scalopus aquaticus
TCAATTGCTTTTTATTACCACATCTACTTACCCTCCTGACCACCACGTCTGCCCCTCCCCCATCTTTAATTCCTGGAAACCACCAATCTCTCCATTTCTATAATTTGTCATTTCAGGAATAACATAGAAATGTAATCATACGAGACTTAAACTTTGTTAGCTCACCACATTTCATTATGCTTGATGGGTGTCAGTAGGTCTTTCTGTTGTTGTGTAGTATTCCATGATATAGATGCACGATGGTTGTTTTTTTTAACCATTTACTACTGTGTGACACGTGGGTTGTTTCCAGTCTGGGGCTATTATGAATAAAGTTGTTATGAACATCTGTGTGAAGGTTTTGTATACCACAAACATTTGTCTGAGATAAATATCCAGGAATGCAATTGTGTGCTGAGCGGTGGTTGCATGTAAGAGTCATTTCCATTTCTACAGATACAACAATAAAATGATGCCTCAAGACTGGAAATTATACAAGGAAAGGATTTTGAAAATTGAATTTTTATACATTAAATCACATTTTCAACATAAAAGCATAGTTCTATATTTTGAATAATGGAGGATGAAGAAAAATATATGAGTTAGTAATAATTATTACTGAGCTATCAGTTTTGTTCTTTAGCGCTTTAAATGCTAGCTGTATCATGTACATATATTTTTTTAAATTGACAGCCTCAAACTAATTTCTATAGCATGTGTCTGCGTCGCAAGGATAATAAGTGGAGGTAAGTATGTGTAATTATTTTATTCTCTTAGCCATTGTGAAAACTGGCTAGTGTGTTGTCCTATGTGTTGTATTTCCCTAACCTAGTATTGTAAAAGGATTTAGATAGTGAAGTTTTGATCTATTTGGATTAAAATAAACTTTCTTGTTCTTCTTTTCTGCATTGTTCATCATCAAAGGGCAAGAGACTATTTCAGTACTAAGGCATTTGTGACTACACAGAAGAACAATGCATACAAAGGTCTTGGCTGGTTAAATTATACGTAAATTCTGATTCCTTGACAAAACTTTTCTTTCCTAAACTCATAGACCTAACGTAATTCTTTATAGAAAGCAAATTCTTGAAATAGACAAATTTCTCTTTTTCTAAAATTATCTTATTTAGATATAGGCTTAGTGGAAGAATTTATGTTACAGTTCACTTAAAGAACTTGTTTCTTTAACTCTTTAAATTGAAATAAACTTTTCAGTGTACATAGTTTCATTTTTCCTTAAATAGAGTTGCACGAATTTATCCTAACTCTGAAGTCTGCTAAAGCATTATAAACAGTACATTTTAATGATGTAAGATATATTTGATTTATTCACTGCTCACCTTGAACTTTTTGAAAACTGTTGAAAATTATATGATAACTTATAAAATCACTATAATTAACTATAAAAATCTCCAAAGAAAGGTATATGGAAAAAGCCTCACAGCACTTCATTCATCAGACTTCCACCGACCTTTTGAATGTGAAGGAGGCATTCTTTATGTGCAAAATTGGAATAAAAATTTCCTGATCCATGATAATGTCATTCTAGTATAATAACTATTTCCTGCTCAAGTGTTTGATCCAGTAGAATTAACAGGCAGTAGAAATAAAATTATTATTTCCAAGACCATCTAAACTGTTATTTTGTTGACAGTGAGTTTTGAACTTAGTTAACTGTTAATCATGACAGAGGTGAAAAATGATAATTGTATCCTGTAGAATCAAATACTGTTAGGTTTCTCCTCTTAACAGGTTCCTAATGATATGTGTGGAGACTCAAGGAAAAAACACTTTTTGGCACTACCTAAGGGTATTACTCCAAAACACTAGGATGATTCTCTTATTCTAGGTTAATAGCTGATCTGTGTGAGAGCATTACGGGCATTTTACTTAAGGCTAGCCTCATTGCTCCTTTTCCCAAGATGTCCCAAGAAGATACTACCTCTGGACTCTGGCCAACCAAACCATTTGCATGGATGTGAAGAAGAAATTAAGTTAAGCACAAAGAAGGAAACAACTGACCTCAAACATTTGTATCTATAATTGCTTTACATTCTCCTATAAACTCTTCCTCATGGTGGCCTGTTTGGGTAAACTGTAGTCTCCATATTTTGGTAGCATAACATGTGCATTTTGAGAGTCCTCTGGATGAAGTGGAGAGAGTAATGCTTAGAACTCCCATGGAGAACAAGCCTTATAACCAAGGAAACTCCAGGTCATCTCATTCAACCTCTCAGAAATAAGGATTGATGTTGGAGAATTATACTTTTCCATGTTCATGCTACTTAGTTTTAATTTGTCATGTTGCTGATCCTGACATAATTTTTCCAAATTTTCTTACAGATTCCCTAGCTGAGCTTCTGGTTCTACATCAACATCATTCATATTGTGTTTTCCAAGCTCCTAAAGAAGCTGTGGAATTCCATTCAGCCCTACAAAAAGCAAGGAAAGAATAGGGTGATCTACAAGGTTCTGTGCTACTTAAAGTCATTCTATTTTATCATCCAGACAAGTTGCTGAGTTTATCAGCTTATTTTTATCTCTTCAGTAAGTTACTGGGCCAACTTCTTGGTCCTGGACAGTACTTAAATTATCTCTCACTCCTTTTCATAAGTTCATTGGAATGCAGACTATTACTTTTTGAACATGCTTATCTTAGAATCTGTTTTTATAAGGTTCTTTTCTCTCAGGTTAACAGTAGAATAGAAAATATTTTCTACAAACAAAAGTAAAGTATTTATTGCTAATTAATACGAAATAATATATAAGATAAAAAGAAAACAAAAATAATTGATAACAAGTTACACATAGCTTATAAGACTAGGACAGTTCTTAGAATCACATGGATTCTCCAGACCCTGAGTATGTGGGAATCACCTGGATTGCTTGTTAACAAAAGCTTAACTTTAGACCACTTCTCCAGAGCCTGAGGTCCAGAGATGTGCATTTTACATCAGAATTCCCTTCCACTCCCACTGACCCCAAAATGGCCCGCTGGTTCTTTTCAAGAAATTGTTTTGACAATACCTAGAGAGACGTGGCTTTTTTATATAGTAGCTGAAAAGTCCTCTCTGACAGGGGTGATTCTTAAGGCCATGTAATGTGGCGGGTCTGTTAGCCTCAAGGTAGATTTGGATCATCGTTAACTATGAGAACTAATGGCATTCCCAGTCCCTTTCAAATTCTTCTTAATTATGCCTCTGGCTATTTATTGTTATCATCAAATCTTTATTTCTCCTAGATTGTCATTTTAATTTATTTGCCTCATTTACTGTATGAATTTGTTTATGAAGAATGTAAAGCAGGTGATCTCTCAATATCTCGCTGGCCCAATAGCTCTGTAATTCTAGGACCCTATCTATCTAGTTAAGAAAAGAATGACTTATAGTTGACAGTGATCAAACAGATTTGACTTCGGTAGCAGGTCAGAAATTTCCAGTTCAATAAACAAAGTAAAACCATACATAAATAATGATATTTCCCTAGGAGCAAAAATCTTTATTTTACTCTATCATTAGTCCATTATTATTGCTATGTCATTGATTACGCTCATCTGAACTTCATTTGAATGATGAGATATTTGCAGAGAACTATACAGAGAATATATGCAGAGAACTATATTAAAATTTACTTATTATTTATTTTTTAACTTTAAATCTATGTGTACAGAATAGGGGATTGAATAGATAGATTTATAGATTGGGAAACAAGGACAGGTATGACAAACTACATTCAGTAAAATACATTCAGTATATTAGCATAATTAAAATAGGAGCCCAAATTACGAATATGTGTAGTCAGGAAGGACATTTTTAAGTGCCCTGAATGAATGCTGGAGAAGGAGTCAATGGTTCCTTGGAAAGTTCAGATATTGTATGGATGGGAGAGAGCAGATTATTCGGCAAAGTTGACTGGAAGGCACAGGGAATGGAATCAGCAAACTAAATTTCCTGTAGTGTTTCAAATATCCTCCACATCTAAAGATAGCCTGACTCTAGGGCCTGCTCTTTTCTGTATTATGAAACATTTCAAGAGGTTAGAATGCTTCCATTCACAAATGGATTTTCCTGCTCTGATTCTATGATCTTTAGTAAAAAATGACTGAATCATGATTTTCTAAGTTTGCTTTCTACTTAGGGTAATTTATGATGTATTATATTTTTGGTAGAACAATCTTATATGCTCTATTCCATTTAACTGTAGCATTTCAAAGGAAATAGATACTCTATTAAATCCACATTAAGTTGACTTGTTAGTCTATCGAAAGGATGGAAAGAGTCAATTCATTTTTATGTACTGAGTAAGTATTGCAATACATTTTCCTAATAGTGAATTTTCAAGGGAAAGGTTTTTTAAACTTTAATGTCAATACAAAAGTTTAAGAAGATATTCATTATCTTCTAATAATAGTAAAGCACAACAGGTATATAACTGTGATTTTCAAATGATAGAAAAGAACAAAAATATGGAAACTGACCATCACAACCATGTACATGTTTGATATCATAAAAATTTAATGAAAGTGTATATAAATAAAATAAATGTTGAATTTGCAATCAGGCTGATATTATAATAGCTCTTATACTATACTTATTTGTGACATATAAAAGCGAATTTATAATATTCCTTCTAGACTATGTTCTAACTCTATATTAGCAAGCACATGTTCATAATAGTATATACAATTGTCTTATAACACAAAAGAACTGAATAAAGACACAAATAAAACAAATAGCAAGTTGACCAATAATATAATAATTCCTATTCCAAATGCGAAAAAGAAAAAAAAGTTATTTTTGGATATTTTCTTAGAGAAAATATTTTTCTTAAAAAAAAGGTTGTACAGAACCTCCTCCAGTTTGCCATAAAAGGAAGGATAACACAGAGTAAGAAAATAGCATTTGATAAAATTTATTCAAAACTGCTATATAAAACTAGTAGTTGTCAGAATTTTGAAATTTATATTCATTTTAGAAGTTGAATGCTATATCTAAATAATTCTGGGTTTTTACTATTGATTTCACTTTCAGCATTCATGATTTTTTTATGATTTGCACCTATGTATTTTGTGACAATGATGACTCCTGGAGCATTAGCAATCAGGTGAAACATTCCAAAAAATTCACAAAAAAGTTCAACCCGTATACATGTAAATTTGTTATACTGATGCAAGTGTTATTCTGATTTTATTGAAAATGTTGCATGAAGATAGAAATGATGAGAGAGATGACAACAGTTAGTTAATATTCAATCCTTATGAAGAGTGGGGAGCAGAACAGGCAGATCGACGGAAATACACTGCTGAGAGGAGCAGTGGGTGAGGCAGGAGGGGTCTGCCACACCATGTGGGAATCTCCCCAGCCGGGCATCAAACTCCCATAGCTGCTGCTGACAGCTCTACAACACTTAACCACTGTGCCACCAGGTTGGCCCATAAATTATTCTTTTGATTCTCTGAGTAGAACAGGAATGTTTCCTATCTCCTCGACATAACTAAGATTGTGATAAAGGAGGTTTCTTGCTTCTATCCTACAGGAACAACTAACTACTATTCACTCCCTGATCTCAAACTATACTTCAAAGACACAGTTATTAAAACTGCATGGTAAGGTAATGAAAAAAAAGTAGACACGAAGGTCAATGGAAAAGAATTGAGAGCCCAGAAATAAACCACATACATATGGACAATTAATTAATGATGAGTCAAGATCTTACAATGGAGAAAGGAGAGTCTCCTCAACAAATGGTGTTGGTGAAATTGAACCACCACATGCAGAAGGATGAAATTAGACCACTAACACCATACGCAAAAATTGATTCAAAATGGATTAAAGACTTGGATATAGGGCCTTAAATTATAAAATGCATAGAAGAAAAAAGGCGATATGGTCTTGGGCATTAATCTTAGAGATGTGTTTGGGACTTGATTCTAACTGTCAGGGCAACAAGAGCAAAAATAACAAATGGGACTATGTTAAACTACTTTTACATAGAGAAAGAAACTTGCATCAAATGAAAAGACATCCTACTGAATAGAAGGAGATATTTGCACATTTTATATCTGACAAAGGTTAATATCTGAAGTATATAAAGAACACATAAGTTTCAACACTGAAAAAAAAAAAACTTAAAAAAAGGAGCAAAATACCTCTATAGACACTTTCTCCAAAGAAAACATACAGATGGCCACTAGGTAAATAAAAAAGTAGTCATTACCTCTTTTTAAATTTTTTTTATTTTCTTACATTGTAGGTTATCTTCCTAAAATTATTGTTACCCTTCAGTGAAGCCTTCATTACCTCTTGTTATTAGAGAAATTCATCTCAAAATAACAAAGAGCTATCACCTCATACCTGTGAGAATGGCTATTATTCAAGAGACAAGAAGCAGCAAGTGTCAGTGAGGATATGTAGAAGAAAATCCTTATACACTGTCTTTAGGAATGTGAATTTGTGCAGTCATTATGGAAAGCAGTATGGACATTCTCCCCCCCCCCAAAAAAAAATTAAACAGAAATTCCATATAATCCAGTTATCCTACTTCTTGATAATTACTGAAAACTACAAAACACTAATTTGAAGAGCTACATGTGCCCTCCTGTTTATTGCAGCATTGTTTATAATAGCCAAGAACTGGAAACAACCTAAGTGGCCATCAACTGACAAATGCTTAAAGAAGATGTGGTCTATATACACAATGCAATATTCTTCATCTATAAAAAAGATGAAATCCTGCCATTGACAACAACATGATGAACCTAGAGAGTATTATGCTTAGTAAAATAAACCAGATGGAGAAGGACAAACAGTGCATGGTTTCACTCATATGCAGCACACAGAGAAAAGAAACTGATGAACCAAATTAAATCTTTTAAGGCATTATTATAGAGATAAAAAGGATGTCTTTTCTGTCATAATTTCCACAGATTACCCCTATAATTAAAGTCAAAGAAAATAGAGTTGATTCTACCAAAAAAAAAAATGTATTGACTGAGTCAATTTATCTCAAAGTCTATGAATCACAGTTTCATCTGGGTTGTTAATCTGGGATTCAGTGTCCTCTTTTTGAAGATTATAAATATGAAATAGATAAAGCATTCTTTATTAAAAAAAGAAAACCTTTCTTTCCAGCTGGCAATCATTAATATGCATTTCTTAGAATAAATAGCACTATGCCTTTTAAGCCCATTCCTCTATGTACATTTGGATTTTCATCTCGGTTCAAAGATCTGAATAGAGGTACTCCAGGCTGCTTTATATTGTCATGCCCTCTCTCCCTCTCCTCTCTCACCCAATAAAAAGAAAATTGAGGAACAAAATAACTGGCATGATCACTACAGTATGGCTGTGATATATCTTTATTTCGTTCTTATGTTTTAAACATGAAATTCTGAATAAAAGGAACAGGACTCTAGTGACGTGAAGTGTCCGCACTTAGCACCAGCATTGCTTAACCATTTTGAATCTAGTCATGCATACTGTTTGTAGCCTGCTTCCTGCTTATGATGGATGATTGCAAAAGAAGGATGAGTCCATGTAACTTTATTCCCTGTGTCTTTACTGCAGTGAGGATATATTGATAAATATGGTTTCAAGCAGCTTTGGTATCAAGCTGGTCTTTCCCATTCCTCTCCATGAGAGTATCATATAGATATATTTTAGCTCTTGCTTGGTAGAAAATGAAAAGGTCATTTATTTAAACTCAGTATGTGTTGACAACTTCATATATATTATTTCATTGCTACTTGAACTTATTAAGTTAGGTAGTATCTCCATTTTACATATGATGAAATTGAACCTCAGAGAGGAAAAATAGAGGGCAAAAACTCACCAGGTCGATAGCAAAGAAGGGACTCAAACCCAGCTGATTGGCTGGACTGCACTATGGAGCTGCTTTTAAACTCTACATTTGCCACGTGAATTCTACACACAGAGGCTCTGGGAAAGTGACCAGCTGCTCCCTTTGCCTACAACTGGGGTATCTCTAAGCTTAACTGGAAGAGTTCTGGGGAACCAGGCATTAGTCTCCCTTGATGTGGAGTTTGAAATCAAGGTATCATCTGGCTTCTAAACACACAGAACATTATCTTAAGACTTCTCCTGGCAACCCGGGCAGCGCCTTGAACACCGTCTGCCATCCCATTTGCAGGCTTTTTTCAACTGAGCTCCACCTCGTGCATGATTCTCTCAGAATAGGAACAAAGACATTTTCCTTATTATATAGAAAACCATTAGTAGAAGCATTTCTTGTCTCTCCATCTCCCTCTCACTCCCTCCCCCTTCTCTTCATATAGGTAGAGATTTTAGGTCTTTGCCTCTATCTGTAAGAACATATCTATACTTGTAGTATTTCAAATATAAATGAAGTAACTTTATACAAATGATATTTCTGGTTGACCACTATTAATTTTGAAATTTTTAAAAAAATACCGTAACAATAACTAATAATGTCACTTCATCCACAAGGTCTAGCCAGGAAAACATGTTTCAGTTTTTGATTTAGTCATATGTGGTCTTAAAACAGTGACTATAACCCACATACAGAATTCAACAAAATAGCCATCACAATATTTCAGAGAGCTAAGTCCTTCCTTCTTGTTTTATATGCCATAAATGTATTACTTGAGTTCCTTCTCCATCTCATACAAAAGGTAATATTTACTGACCCCCAAAAATCCTAACACACTATTCTTTATGCTGCTCAAAATGTTAGAAACCTTAATAGAAACCTGCAACTTCATAGTGGCTATTTTCTAATTCTGTTTCATTATCCTGGGAATTCCCAGATGACAAGAAGAAAAATTTTATATAACAAAGAGTAATAATGACTTGGACCTTGGTCAAATTACTCTTTATAATGGAAATGATCTATGAGAAAACTTGCTCTGTAGCTTTCTGCCTTTCTAATTTGCAGTGGTGTTCCACATTGTGATGAGCTTTTGATATGATTTGCAATAGCATAGTTAGTATTGCTAGCTGGGATATGCATTTATTTGGTTAACATTTAATTGAGATTAGATCATTTTTTTTTGCTATATCCAATCTATCAGGTTGTCATTTACATTGAATAATGATAAATCTATTATGGTTTTTATTAAATGAAAGCAAAGGCTTTTTACTGCAGGTGTTTGTTGCAACCAATAGAAGTACAAATGCACAACCTATAAAACAAAATGCCATCAAGTCATTCAATGGTTCATACATACAGACCACTCTCATTAGCGAATAAAAGAAAGGCTTTCCTCTCCAACACCACCAAAACATTTCCTTATTCTCCCAAAATATTTCCTTATTTTGCTCATACTATGTAATAAAAATGTGTCAGATGTTTTTTTCTGGCCTCTGTGAATAATTTAAGGGTAGTTGAGGGAAACAAGCTGATAGCTGGATAGCTGGAGCAGATGCAAAGTAAGGGAGAACATCTGCATTTACTCCCAGTAACTCTGTAGTCTTGCACACAACAGAACAGCAGGCAAAGCATCAGGACAGTGATGTGGGCGGTTGTCAACAACTTCACCAAGCAAAATGTCAACCAAGTATGTTATCTAAGATCTCCTAATGGAAAGATCAGTTTTCACTTTTAATTAAAGGGCAAAAACCCAATCCTCTCAATGTGGAACTTTTCTAAGAGAAACTTACTGTTAGAAAAATGGATCTTAATTGCTTTGCCCTCATCACCTACTGTAATGGGGAATTTGTTATGCTATGTCTTGGGAATGCGGCATGTATATATACATGATACATTATATTAATATAGAATATATTAATCGATATATTAATTAATATAAAGATGATGTATTAAAGATATATATATATATTATATTTTCTTAATTAAAAACCTAAGAACAAAGTGATTTTGCTTAATGTAGCACCACCTGTGCATAATTTCAAGACTGACTCTAATAGGGATGCATCTTAAGATGTTATAGGGGCCTAGAATAAACACATCTAATTCACAATCGGGTTACTCAGGGTCACTGCTGATATTCTTCATGGCAAGTATGTGTGCTGCAAAAAACACTGAATAATGAAATAGTTATTCAGCAGTAAGAAATAAGGCCAGAGTTTTTTTTCTTACTTCTTGGCCTAGACAGTCTTTTATCACTTGAGTCAGTTTGAAGGAAGGACTATCCATGACTGTAATTTCAAATCACACTGCCAAGTATGCGTGAAGTCTCTCGCTAACTCTGCTTCCTGCCTGTCCGGATGGCCTGTTCTCTCCAGAGATCTCCACGCTTGCTGATTGAAGACAAATATCATTTGTCTTCTGTGTGACCTACTGCATATTTCTGTTATGTAGTAAACAGCCTGTGTCACAGGCGCGGTCACCGTGCCTCCTGGTGGGTGAGGTAAGGCTGCCTCCTGATCTCAGCCCCGTGGCACCGGGCAGGTCAAGGTCCCGCCCCACTCTCCGTGACTGACTTCCTCCTGCTCTTCGCCTCTACTTGTGACACACTGCGGACTGCCCGGCCACTCGAGATCACGCCGAACTGTTAAGCAGTAGAATTCACTATCTCCCAAACCCCAGCACAAAAGCACCCCGGAGATGAGGCGTGCCCCCAGACTGCATGAGTACTCCTCCTCAGCCCCGATGCTTCAAGCAGCTTCCACACCGATACTGCAAAAGACGCAGTTGCTCACCGGCAGCCCTCAGAGCAAAGCAGCAGCGGAAGTTCTCTGCACACCTGTGTCTACGCAGGTGCCTCTGTGTTTTTTTTTTTGGTTGTTTGTTTGTTTGTTTTTCCCTTTCGCATTTTCCTAATAAATTGGTCCTTTGAAAATGTTAAAAAGAAAAAGAGAGAGAGAGGGACCCCTCTGAGAAATATGGACCATTTCTACCACGCATCACTAAATGAGAGGTTCTGAAATTTTGGCCAATAAACTTTTCTCCTCAGTGAATTTAATACTCTTAGCAATGAGACTGAACCACCGCACACTACACTGCAAGGTATGCTACTGAACTGCAAAACTGCTGGTCTTGGTGGACCTGGGTAAATAAAGCCCTGAAAAAGCGGCTAAGTCTTTTTACATGTGTGCTTTTTTTTGCTAATTAGATGAAGGGTGAAACTACTGGGAAGAAATGGCAGTGGTTACAATTCAGAGGTTCCTGGAAAGACTGAGCAGTGTGCAGACTCCCTGAAGGTGGCACTAAGCTGGAAATCCCGCCTGTGACACCAGGCAACCTCCAAACAGAACTAAATGGCAGGGTGGGCACGGGGGCACAGCCAGTCATTGCCCTCACTGCATAGACTGTTCTTTATGGGTAATACTATCAGATTCTGTTCTCAAAAAAAAAAAAAAAATGCAAAGCATCTGATAATGAAAGACTGAATTTTTTTTGAGAGAAAATAACAAGTTATTGACTTAAAATACAAATCTTATTGAATATAGAGATTTTTAAAAAAAATCATTGACTAACAAGTGAATCTAGAAGGATGTTATTAGGTTGACATTGTAAGAAAATACTCTCTCAGATGTTCTTTTTATGCGCAGAGGAATGGCTTGAGGATACCAGGCCTGAGAGAAGACAGTTTGGTATTTAAGGATAAAACTTATATTTTGAGTATTTTTTATTATCTGCAGAAAGCCATTTCCAGATATGTTTGTTATTTTCTTAATATTTTTTTACTAATATCTTGCCAGCATGTTTCTTCTTGCATTGTTCCATGTTATATTGTCCAAAAAAAGAAAAGACGGTTTGTATTTATTTACTTTCAACATTTTCAAACAAGGTGAGTCACCCTATTTTCAAATCAGGAAATTTGCCTTTCTTGCTCTTTTCCTAAAGTATAATTTCTGAATCATCCGATTCCATTTTGACTGTACTGAATTTTTTTCCAACTGTACTCCATACCTGCTCAACATGCAGATATTTTTCTAATTCAGAGCAGTCTCTCCAAGGAAGATTCCAGCTCCTAAAATAACAGACCACCAGTGACTCCACAGGGTGAGATGTCAGACTATGAGAACTATCTGAAAAGAGCTGTGAGAAAATGGGCAGGAAAGAGAAAGAGAGACTCCTGTTCTTGTCCTTGAATAGGTGAAGCAACTTCAGTTTGCTTTGGCTTAAATCCCTTGATTTAGCGTTACATTCTCCTTGGCAAAAGGCGACATCTCTGAAATAGGCCCTAAGGCCAGAAAACAACAACAATGCATAGAAGCATTAAAAGAAAGAAATTGAATTGGAAAGTTTAAACACCCCCTGTGCCCATCTCCTTTGTCCTGGCTCTCCTACACTGGAAGAGTTCAGCAAAACCTCAAAGAGCCAGTGGGCAATCTGAGAGTTAGCAACAGTTCCCTCTGACTCACACTGGGCGTTCTCTTGTAGGCCTCTAATTTAATAAATGATTCAGCCTTACTCTGAATTGACGAGCCCCAAGGGGTATTACAGCTCACAAGTAGGCAGACTGAGGTCTTTCTAATGTCTGAAAATCACTGGAAGAATTTTCTGGAAAGTCTTGCCAAAAACATATTTTTCACTCACCTACAATCACAATCTTTTAAAACAAAGTTCTACTTCTATTTGAGTATCATCTTTACTACAGTTGTTTAATTGTTTAATTATTGTAGAGTTTTCTGAGGGCAAGAAATATGTCTGACTTTCTATTCTACTGTCAGGGGCTAGTGGAGAGTATAGAATTCAGTAGCTTATTCCAAGCGCTTATTGTTCTACCGCAGACATTGCTATGAATCACAAATACTCAGGATTTTGTTCCTGTACATCCCCGGGAAGTAGCATTACTTCAGAGAGATCAGGCCTCTTCCCCCAACACACACGTCTGAGACTGGGCTACTATTCAGGTCACATTCTCCCTGAATTCAAAGCTGTTGTGCACTGACTTCTGCGCAGTGTGAAGGTCTATTTACACTTTGTCATACTCTAGGCACATTTACTCTTGTCAGATTTCTAGGTAAAAGATGCTATGACAGAGATTTAAAGAAGACCTGAGTTCTCAATTCAGTTTTCTAAAAGTGGAAATACTTGTGAATATAAGTATAAATATGAACAGCCACTGGTCAACATTTTTGGATGGTGGTCTCCCCTCATTATGATACACACGCAAAATGACATTAAAAATAAAGTCATGTAAACATAAAAGAAAGGGAACTTACAGAGTGGGGAGATTTGACAATCAAAGGTAGAGAGATGAGGAATAAAACAGGTGAGGAAGGGGCAGCCACAGAAACACACTGTCTACTGCCACGACTCAGGGGTCAGCACTTAGGAAGCCTAGGGTTTTAATGCCCCAGTTAATTCTAGAAGACTTTTTTTTAAGATTTATTTATGCATACAAGCTGGGGGTGCAGGCCAGAGGTGTGGGGTGTTGAGAGGATTCACCAGAGACAGAGCAGAACAGGAAGATTGACGGAAATACACTGCTGAGGGGAGCAGTGGGCAAGGCAGGGGAGGTCTGCTGCGCCATGTGGGAATCTCCCCAGCCGGGCATCGAACTCGCACAGCGGCTGCTGACAGCTCCTCAGTTCTCCGCCTAGCAGGGTGACACAGTTCTGTCACCAGGGAGGCGCAAGAAGAGAAGACTCTTCTTTACAGAAAGTGAAATAATTGATTGCAGAAAACTGTCACCACTAGCGCAGACATCAGAAACTTAGAGATCAAGGGGACATTGTGAAGTATATTTTTCCAAAGAGAATTTCATCCACCCACTGGTTAGCCCAAAGAGAAGGCTTCAGAATAGACGCTAATTCAGTCTAGATTCTTGGGAGAGTCTGAGGCAAGGCATCCCCTCAACTAACCAGATATAGCAACCCAAAAGTTGATTTTTCACCGTTGTTTGAAAATATAAGCTAGCCGAAGAAAAGAACTAGGAAAAAGAGAGAAAAAACAAGGTACATTCAGTTGTACACTTTATTGTGGCATCTAAGAAAGCATTAGATAGAATTTTGGAAAAGAAGTAGATTAAAAAAATTAAATTTATGTAAATTAATGAAAAACAACAAAAAAGGAGTGTTTGAAAAGAAGAAAGAACGCTTGGAATAGAAAACTCAACATAACAGAAAATAAAGACAATATACTTGGGGTGTGTGTGTGTAGAATATGTATTCAAAAGATGGACATTTTACAGTTATTGGAGACTTCATTGATTTTACTGTCTAGACACTGAATATCAGAAACAGATTTAAATGTTGGATTTTTTTCTTCCTTTTTTTTTGGGATTCTATATTTGGCTTCTTCTCTTCAGAAATCAGATCAAAATCTTTATTTTATATATATTCCAAATCCAGATTTCTTCTCTTTTCTATGTATTTGGCTCATCTCTTGGCTGTATTCGATATGGTTCTTTGTAGGCAATAATTTGGCAAATATACCCAATTAGTCATTGGCATTACTCATAAACCTAGAGGGAGTAAGAGAAGGTTTCAACTGTATCTTTCACCTGCTTAAAACTCTTCAGTGCCCATAATGTGGCACACCCAAATTTTGTTCCAGTATTACTTTGCTTTCAGAATGAAAATAATAGATTACTTAAAAAAATAAATGCCTCCCTGGTGGTTCAGGGTTTAATGTCTCTGCGCTATCAAGCTATCACCAGCCTGTGGCCTGAGTTCAATCCCAGGCCAGGAAGCTGACTCACATAATGCAGCAGACCTCGCCCGCTGCTCCCCTTAGTAGTATATTTCAGTATATCCTCCTGTTCTGTTCCCCACTCTGTCTCTGATGAATGCTCTCACTCCCTCACCACTGGCCTACAACCCAGTTCTTGTATGCAATAACAAATAAAAAAAATCTTAAAATAATAATAATTGATTCCTATTCTCTTTTTTTTTTTTTACATACAAGCTGGGGTACAGGCCAGAGGCGTGGGGCGGTGAGAGGGTTCACCAGAGACAGAGTGGGGAGCAGAACAGGCAGATCAGAAGTACACTGCTGAGGGGAGCAGCGGGTGAGGCAGGAGAGGTCTGCCCCACCATGTGATATTCTCCCCTGCTGGGCGTCGAACTCGCGTCGCCACTGCCAACAGCTCCACAGCGCAGTGCTCAACCGCTACACCACCAGGGAGGCCCCTGATTCCTATTCTTAGGAATCCTTGTAGTCAAACATCACCTTCCCCACCTCTATACTTCTAACACACAACACCAACTGATGGCTAAAAGTTTTCATTTAGCAAAGTAGGAATTCAAAGAAATCATGCAAATGACTATGTTACAGACTCTATTTTAGTCTGCTTGACTATTAAGGGACAGAGTGGCCTCTTGCCGAGTAGACAGGAGATGCAGAGCTGAAAGAAGTTTCATTATCTGTGCTTCGAAAGGGCATGACACCAGGGAAAAGAATATGAAGGAAAATAATATGGGTGTTGTGAGAGTAGAAGTAAGAATAGAAAGATACAAACTCTGGCAATTTCATAATATTGTCCAGACAAAATCCTCCTGCTACCATTTAAAAGAACCTTTTATAGCGGCTTTGCACACATGGCACACAGATTGCTGACTCCAACAGTAAACAATAAAGAGGAACCCTGGTGTTTTAAGTGGTGGGTGGAGCAATATGATAAAATAATGTTAGTAGATTTTTTTCTACGTGTAAATTAAATGGGGATCAGGTGATGATGAGACTCTGTTGTATGCACTGAAATTGTAGTAACTCTGACAGATTGAGAGGTGGGAGCAACTGAGAAAAAGCTACTTAAGTTATCAATTATAAAAGCAACCACTTTTTTAAAAAGACATTGAAAAAGAGATTTGCAAAAGGTCAGGAGAGGAAAAAACTGACCGTGTCCAGAGCCCCATGAAAAAGGTAGTACTGACACTATACCTCTGAAAAATGTTATAAGTATGGGTACCCGGTTAAGCCATTTGAGACATTTATGGACTCTGAACTCCTGGTCCTGAAGTCTTTATCAGACTTTGGTGGAAGCCACCAGTGACTACCGGTCTGAGAAGTGGCTCTCCGCTCCTGTGGATGGCGGCCAGGAATTCTCTGGATCCCCACCACTGCCTGATCCATGCTGCGCGTCTCCCACACCTTGCCAAACGGTTTGTATCCTCCACCTTTTATTCTCAATTGAATCGTATGCGGTCTGTGTTGTAAGATGGATTCCCTCCAGTGCATTCACATTGTTGGTACATGCATTTGGCTTGAGTTCTAAGTGAAACCTCACCATTCCAGTGAAAGTTAGCGCTTTTGAGATCTGAACCTCGTATTATAATCATAAAAAAGAGTTGTGATAGTTAGGGCTTGGATAAGACTGGTTTGTAGAACTACTGCACTAAAGGATAAGTTGCTGGAAATAACTCAATATTTTCTGTGATCACTCTTTGCCTCTAAAGTTACCATACTTCCAAATTGAGTAACAGAGATACATTTATCTCTCCTAAAATCTGGCAACTTGAGGAAACCCAAGTTCATGTAAAGCATTTACTACATCTTGTCAAAATTCAGAAATATTGTTTCTTTGGACTGAACATCAATTCATTTTCAAAACTGTGTCATATATTCTTGAGGCAACATTTATTTTCATCACCATATATGATTTAAGGATATAGACATATACTTATTTAATTGTCTATTACCACAGCACACCTATCACCCAAGCATGCATAATCCTCCAGTCTGGGGGCTTCTCAAAATACTGAAAACAGAAAGTTCTAGATGATCCTGCAACTCCACTCCTAGGTATCACTCTGAAGAATATAAAAACACTTATTCGAAGGGATACATGCACTCTTATGTTCATTGCAGCACTACTGTAAAAAGCAAGTCATGGATTTTCAAATATTTTTACTCTATCATGATTTATACATGATATACCCTGGTGTTATAGACACACACAGAAACACAATATTGACTGTACATATATAAACCTAATGAACTGGCTAGGTATGACAGATTGTGTTAACACAATGAAATTAACAGAAACAAACTGGAAAACACTTAAGAATAAAGAAAGGAAATACATTGCCTCATGAAACTAAATATTCACATGTGGTGCTAGATTTAGACACTGTTGATTAAGTGCTAGCACCTGATCTTTGATTTTTTTCATCTTCCCAGCTTGCTTTTCCAGGATATCACCCTCATTTTCACCCTTTGTGGGTGAGCTTCTCTAGTTGACCAGAAAACAACGCCACGGGCAACGATGGCAACACCTAGCTCCAGTCAGCACTTTTGATGGAAGTGAGTGCATGGCTTCCTGTTGGTCATAGAAATATTCTGGGGCTGATTGTTATTGGAGGCACCTAGGTGGTCTTGTAGATAAAGGGGTTTCTAGATATTTTTCCATTTTTATAAGTCTTACTTCAACTAGAAAGAGATGGAATTTATATCTTTCACTATTGCTTCTGATACCTTCTGGTACTTCTTGGACTTGCTGGCAATTATGTTCAAGGTACTAATGTCTGCATATTTAATGATGGGAAGGAAACCTCTCTCATTCTCCCACTCTCACCCTCCAGTCACACATACATGAATTATGCATATTTTCTTTTCTCGTTTTTTTTTTAGTGTTTGCCTGGAGAAAAGAAAAAAAAAAGTTGGCTTTCAGTGTCTTGAATGTGATAAGAATAGCAGTTGGCTCACAACTGCCAGTTGTCTGGTTTATAGCTGAAGGGTTTTTCCTGGGGTTGTTTGTCAGAGGTTGGCCAGGTAACAACTTCTCCTTTTGTCTGCCCCTTTGAAGGTGTTTGATTTCATTACTGCCCAAATATAAGAAGCAAAAGAAAAAAAATCAATAGGGGGGGATAGAGAAAACTCTCTAGGTGACATTTACTATTACATGGTATTGTCCATCAGGCAACAAAAGACTGCTTAAACATCTTTTGACTTATTTTAGTCTCATAGCATTTTGAAATCTTCAGTGACTGCTTAAAAAAGGGATTGTAGATTGATTCTCTTTTCTATCATTGTGACAATCTAGATGTACCATATACTTTAAAATGTTGAATAAAATATCTTTAAGTAGTTGATTATGCCTCATAATAAGTCTGCAGAAGAGATAAAAATTGAAACATCTTTGCTCAGGGAGAATCTGTTGTACTTTCATACATGAGGAACACACTTTAAAATTAGCCTAAAAAATTCCTATTAAAATATCTATGGAGCATGTGTTCATAATCAAAAATGACAGACACATGACAAAAAATGGCCCTTATATAAGTATCACATAACAAATGGCAGAATAAGAGCTTATTTGGTCTCGTATCTTGTTTGAAAGGAGTATAAAACAAATTACTAATTTGTACTTTTCTAATTTAAATATGCATAAACTATCTAGCAAAATATCTATAAATGCACAAAGATAAACCTAAAATAAAAGCTTAATTTCTAGAGTACTAAAGGAAAAGGTGAAATAGACAAACACAAAATCAACTGATTCAACTTAATGTAAGAAAGAGGGGAGGAAATAAACATAGAAGGAAGGAAGAAGAGAGAGAGGGAGGGAAGTAAAAGCAATCTACAGTTTTACAAAGCTACTTAAAGGAAAAAACAAAAATGAAAATAACATTTCAGTTATTGAAAATTCCCTACCCCACAAAAATCAGTTGAATGAACGTCTACACAATGGAATATATGTGGCTATAGATGAGAGCGATCTAATGATTAATATGGAGTGATTTCCAGAATATTCTGGATTTTTTGGTTGTTTTGGTCTATTCATAATTTGCTTTTAATGTTTGCTTTTATTATTTTTATTGACATAAGTTAGTTTACAACATTGTGTATGATTTAGATGTATAATTTTGCTCCTCTTCAGATGTGTTACCACACCACACCTACCATCAAAGCACCCATAATCCTCCAAATCTGGATATTTCTATTAAATAAAAATAGCAAAGTGCAGAGAGTATATGCAATATTCTACTTTTTTAATTAGAAACAAGGTGATAACAAAATGTAAACATGTACCTGAATGTTTTTGTCAAAACAAACACAAAGGACACACGAGAAACCAGTGCTTTCCCTTTCCCCCTGTGAGAGCTTGAAGAGCACAGTAGGGAGGACAGTAGGGAGGATGGATGAGGGACTGACACTTAACCTTTGGTATAACTTCGAATTACAGAAACATATTATTGTTTTTTATATCCAAAAATAAAACCAGGTAAATAAGGAAGAGTAAGTGCCTAAATAAATGTAAATCAAGTTAACCATGGAAGTGTATTAACAATAGAGAAAGTATCTAAATATAGAACAACTTTTAAACACCGTTCTTGACAAGACACCTACAGCTTACAGACACAGATAACTACAAAGAAATCCTAAACTTCTCTTAATTGCTAGGTTGCTGGTAGTGATACAGATGTAATAACTTTTCATGATTCTGTATATATTGTAGAATTGAGAACATTAATACAGAATTGGCTAAGATGGTGGCAAAGTGCACTTCTCCAAATACCCACTAAATTGCAGTAGAACAAATTAAAACAAACAAACAAACAAAAATACCAAGGGAAAAAATGGACAACCACAGCACATGTTGGGAGCAATGGCCCAGCACAATAAGGTAGGGAGAGCTGTACTTGAACTCTGTTTATAATGATTCCAGACAGTACAACCCACCAGAAGGAGGGGTACTGCTGTCAGAGCCCCCCACAGTTATAGACTCGGGCACTCAACAACATCAGGACACCTGGACACCTGAGACCCTTCACTGTTCTGGAGAAGGGGGTGCAGAGAGAGGGCACCCAGAACAGAAGGTGCACTGAGGGAGAGCTGCCCATGTTGGGGTGCAGAGACAGGATTACTGGCTTGACTTTGTGTCTCCTCATAGAAAAGGCCACTACGGGAAGCTGAGGCAGGGGCATTTAAACAGCTGTCACCCCCACCCAAGGTCTAAAACTGAGACAACAAAGCACTGCTTGAATAAACATGAGCATTAATACATACAATGATATTTGGGGACACTGGAATTCTCATTGTAGCAGAAAAATACAAACTCGTAGTGGTAAGAGAGAATACTGCTATCTTAGATTAAAATTAGAGGTATCAGTATGAAATAATGTCTTAAGATGGAAAAAAGTCCTCTATTTCTTAACCCTGACCTCTAAAAGGGCTTAGTAGTAATGACAACCCAGTGAGAATAAGCACACCTAGCAGCCGCATCATTTTTTCTAAGTGACCTTTTGCAATGAAAGATGTCAAAGCTCTTAGGGAAAATGTCTGATGTGAAGACTGTAATAGTGAAAGCACAAAATGAGTCTACAAATACTGTTGTGTCAGGAAATAGGGAAAAATTTAATTGGTTCCCCAAGGTGACATGGATCCAGTTTGACTGACTTCCACTGGCCAAACTGGGGAGATCTTTGCATAAAATGAATGACAATAGGAAAGAACATTTCAAAATGTAAATATTTAATAATCTTGCAAAAACAATTCTTTATAGTGAGGATGCCAACTACTGAAAGGAAGAATCAAGTAAATCATTTTGTAACCATGTGTGAGCAAGGCTATATTCCTTTGGGAGGCTCATTGAGAAATCTGTTCCTCTGTTGTTTTTAGACTTTAGAGGCCACACACATTCCTTGGCTCGTGGTACCCTGTATCTTCAGAGCCAACACAACATCTTCTTCAAATCTCTTTCCGAGGCTTAGCCTCCTGCCTCCGTCTTGTAAAGACCTTGATGATTAAATTGGGCACATTCATATGATCCAGCATAATTCCCTATCTCAAGATATTGAAATTAACCAAATCTGCAAAGTCCAGTTTGCCATGTGAGTTAATAGATTCAGTTTCTGGGAACTGATATGTGGATATTTTTGGATGCCATTATTCTTTCCACCCCAAAGGGTATGTGGGAATTCATTACAGTGTTTTTGTGACTTTTCTGTAGGTCAAAAATGTCTTTAGAATAAAACTTATATTAAAAAGTATACAGGGGCCTCCCTGGTGGCGCAGCGGTTAAGCGCTGCGCTGTGGAGCTGTCGGCAGCGGCGACGCGAGTTCAACGCCCGGCCGGGGAGATTCCCACATGGCGCGGCAGACCTCTCCTGCCTCGCCCGCTGCTCCCCGCAGCAGTGTATTTCTGATCTGCCTGTTCTGCTCCCCACTCTGACTCTGGTGAACCCTCTCGCCGCCCCACGCCTCTGGCCTGTACCCCAGCTTGTATGTAAAAAAAATAATAAAAAAATAAATCTAAAAAAAAAAAAGTATACAATTTAGACAAATTGATAATTTAAGACTAAAATTCTAGATGATAATAATTATATTTGGATTGAAATATAGGGAGGTAATAAAAATGTACGCGTGAAAGACTTCTAACAGGAAATTATAAACAATTTATGAGATTAAAATTTCTATTTATCATTCATCTATCTAGCTTTCTATATACATAACTGCCTATCATCTATCAATCTATCAATCATCTTCTATCTCCCACATACTAGCATTTATTTTTCCTAATGATTAAAAGAATCAGCTTCTTGAAAAACTTCTTTCCTTACATATTAGTTATATTTAGAAAGATGTTTCATATTCCAAAGTTCTATCAGTATGTATTAATATATATTTTCCTTAGTACTTGAAATTTTTTATGTGCAATCACATGATCCTAACTTTTCTCCAGACAGTAAACCACTTGTCCTAATAAAATTTTGCAACTAATCTTTTTTTTATCATGAACTGTAATTGCTTCTTTTATTAAATATCAAATAACTCAACACTATTTTATAATGGTAGTGTCTTGTCTGATTATGTGAGACCATAATTTGGTGTGGTCACTGTCTGGTGTTTGTGAGGCACTTAGATCTTTGGGTGACACAATCATTTAGAGATCACAGTGCATTTGCTAAAGATGATGAATCATGTCTGGGTTAGGCGCTGATGTTGAGCTAAGATAGAAAGATGTAGGTTTTTTTTTTTTTTTTGATAGACCTAAAAACCAATTTAAAAATTCATGTGGTGTACTGCAGAAAGACGCATACAATTGACATTCCTAATTCATTATACAGAGTGTCTGAATCACATTTTAAAACTCAGTTATAATATGATAGCAGAAAGGTTCATCAAATATTGGGACCCCACAATATGTGACTGGCATCTCAAGCAAGTAATCTGAAAACTGGTTTTTATACTTAAGATATTACAAATTTGCAGAAAGAATAGTTTATATACTGATTTTCCATGGGAATATTTTTGGTTGAAAAAAGGAAAAAAAAAGAATGAAGAAAGGGAAAGGGAGAGGAAAATGATTTACCAAATTCTCTTTAGGGGCATTATAGTACCCCTAAATATGGGCTATGTAGGACTACAGGACCACATAACTCCATGTAAATATTTGTTTCATTTAATGTTCACTTGCTTCAAATTTTACTAGAACCAAGTAATGTCAAACTTCCAATTAAGGTTTCTCAACTGCAAAAAGGACACTGAAGTTGCAGGATAAGCTTTTCCAAGAATCAGATGTATCTCCCCAGATGTCTAGAATAGAACACGGTTTTCTAATACAAATCACCTTAATATGTGAATTATTTAAAGCTAAGATCAACCCCAGGCCCTGTAAACCTCAAAAGAAACTTTTCATGACTCCCTTAAACACCTCAAAGAATGAGGATTAGCTACAGATAAGATCATTTCCAGAAATAACCTTTCTATCGGAGAAATCGAACCATTTGACAGGCAAACATCTTGTTACAAAGCATCTGGGGCACCCTCTCTTCCTGATGTGAGTCTCCTCCTCTCCCTGGATGCCCCAAGCCCTATCCCTTTAGCTTATGATAAAAATGCTTGGTCTGTCCTATTTGTTCTAAATTTAGAGCCATATAAATTCTGCATATATATATAATTAAATCTGTTCTTTTCCTTCTACTTGAGGCTAGCTAGATTGCTTTATTCAGCCCTAGAAGAACCTAGAGGAGGAAGGAGAAATTTCCTTTCTGTCCCTGTAAAGTATACTGACAAAAGTTTTTTATTGGATTCATTGAATTCTAACTTTCTAAGTATTTTCACTCTTGACATGATACTCTTAAAATGTATTCAAGGAGAGCAGAGAGCCACATACAACAAATGAAACAAGATCACCAAATCACACCTTACATAAAAATTAACTCAAAATAGGGGCCTCCCCGGTGGCACAACGGTTAAGCGCTGCGCTGTGGAGCTGTTGGCAGCAGCAACGCGAGTTCGATGCCGGGCCGGGGAGTGTCCCACATGGCGAGGCAGACCTCTCCTGCCTCACCGGCTGCTCCCCTCAGCGGTGTATTTCTGATCTGCCTGTTCTGCTCCCCACTCTGGCTCTGGTGAACCCTCTCGCCGCCCCATGCCTCTGGCCTGTACCCCAGCTTGTATGTATAAATAAAAAAAAAATCTTTTAAAAAAACTAACTCAAAATAGATCGAAAACCTGGAACCATAAAATATTTTGAAGGAGAGAGGCAAAACACTCCACAATATTAGCTTCAATGATGTCTTTGTGGACTCCTCTCCAATACTAAGAAAAGCAAAAGCATTTGATATGAACAAGAGACTACATCAAACTAAAATGCCTTTGCAAAGCCAAAGACACTAGCAGGAAAAACAAAAACAAAAACAAAAAAAACAAAATACTGAAAGGGAGAAAACATTTGCACATCATTTGACAAAGTGCTGATATCCAAGATCAACAAAGAATTCATATAAATTAATAAAAAGAAAACAAATCAAAGCCAATAAAAAACTGGGCAGAACTAAATAAACACTTCTTTAAAGAAGACATATGGATGGCAATAGACAGATGAAAAAAATGTTCTTCATTTATCATCAGGGAAATGCAAATCAAATCCTCAGTGATACATTATCGCACACCTGTGAGAATGGCCCATGTCAAAAAGACCAGAAACTACAAGTGTTGGTAAGGATGTAAAGAAAAAGGAATTCTCATACACTACTGGGGGCAATGTAGGCTGGTCCACCCCATTGGAAAACCGTATGGGGTTTCTCAAAATATTAAAGGTAGATCTACCATACGATCCAGCAATTCCACTTCTAGGAATCTATCTGCAGAATGAAAAACACTAATCTGACGGGACATCGGCATTCTTGTGCTTTTTGGTTTCCTATTTACAGTAGTCAAACTATGGAAACACCTAAGTGCACAAAGACATAAAGGTCTATTAGAAAGATGTGGTATACACAGATACTATCGGCTATAAAAACAACCCAACAAACAAACAAATTGTTGTCTGCATGGACAGAAATGGAAGGGATGACACTAAGTGTAATCTGTTAGAAAAAGAAAGGCAAATACCAGGTGGTTTCACGTATATGTGGACAAAAGAGAAACAAAACAAAGGACAGACTAAACCAAACCAGTAAAAATCCCTAGCAATCTGACTGTGGAATTGAGACTACAAGACAGAGACAGGTAAACAGAGTGGGAAGGGGGTTTGAGGGTTTGTGGTGGAGGGCTGTGGGTGCCTTGGTGGTGGGTGTGGTGATATGCGCGTGAGGGGGTATGAGCCCACGTCTCTGAATCGCATACCACATTGTAAGTCACTGCTATCGCAGTCAAAAGTAAAGTTTTCAAGAGTATATATATATATATATATATATATAAGATTTATTCATTTATTTATGCATAGAAGAACTGGGGTGTAGTCCAGAGGTGCAGGGAGTGAGAGGATTCAACACAGACAGAGTGTGGAGCAGAACAGGTGGATTTACTGAAATACACTGCTGAGGGGAGCAGTGGGTGAGACACGAGAGATCTGCTGTGCCATATTTGGGGATTAGCTGCGTGGCAGGGGATTGAACTCAGGCCTTCATGTTGATAACTCTGAGACTTAACCCCTAGGCCACCAGGGAGGCCCCCCAAAATATGTTTTTATTTCAACCTCTTTTTCCACCTTCTTCACATCTTTCCTTTTCATGTCTAAGACAATACACTGAGTCATGTGATGTTAATGTGATATCTTGTTATTATTACAGCATTTCACACACCATTGTAGGTAATAGCATATTGCTCAGAGTTGTTTTGTTTGTTAGTTTGATATAAACTCATCAAATACCCTAATTTGTAACATTTTGAATGAGGACATGTCTATGTTTTTGTAATTTAAATAAGACCTATTTTCTCTGCATTTATGTAACAAATACATGAGTCAATAACCTCAATATGGGTAAGTAAAATAATTTAAAAAGATGATTCGTATGTTTTATTTTAAAACACTGTAAAAGTGACAAAACTTTCACCACACACATTGTCAAATGATTTATTGATAAACTCATCTTTTTACCAAACCCAGTGACAAAGAAAAATCCAGCAACATTTATTTCCTCTAATGTAGACATTACTTTTGCATGGAAAAAGCCACAAAGATGACAATAAATCCCTTTTGTCTACAGCCATTCTGTTTTGCCCCTGTTGTCCTGGCATAATTATTAATAGCTCCTCCTTTGACTCTCAAAGTGTGCTGGTTCGTGATAATAAATTATAGAGTCACCCAACTTATGACCCCTTCCTTTGCTTTTAAACTATTAGAATTTTCCAAAGTGACAACTAGATAGATTGCAAAAAGAAATCCTTTTTCAGACATTTGTAATACTTGTTCAGAGATGCACAGGAGATAGAGAAGGTAATTAAACTTGTTTGTTCCCCAGAGCAGTCAGATTGTTCTTGCTGACAAGGCAAAATTTCCCTTGCCTTACTATCTTTAATCACAGCTTTTCTGGAAGTAAAGTTAACCTCTAGAAATTAATTCAAAATCATTTGACCATTTAAAAAGGCGCTTTTATTAATGGAGAAAATAAATTAAGTCTTACCTTTAGAAATGCATCAACATGCTGGTGTCTTTGCATCTGAAAAACAAAACAAAACAAAAAAACACAGTTTTATTAAACTTTGCACCATGAATGAATCCCAAAACCTTCTTGTAATAAGTTCTTCAAAGGCTCTGGAGTTGTTTCCTTATTTCCAAAAGAGCTGATCCAGATCAGAGGTTTGCAAATGCTGGTCTGCAAGTCACAGATGAGCAGTTGTAGACTTAAACTCGTCAGTCTGTGACCCAAGGCCAAGAAATGATAATTTAAAATTTTTGAAGTTAAAGTAATTCATCTTAATATATTTTACCCTCAGGTTATATGCTTACTATATTTTGATGTGGAAATAGTATTGGGTAGCTAATAAAATTTTAAATTAGTTTGGTCCTATTAATTGGTGAATTTTATTAAAACTCTGTATCTCATATCCTAACCCAAAGGGAAAATGCAAAATGGAGTTATGCTGCTTTGGTAGACTTGGTTTAAAATGATTGTTACTACCTCCTCAGATCGTTATACTTTGAATATATATATATATATATATATATATCCCTATTGTCTCCAGTTACCGTCAATGGAAACTGAATGCACAAAGGAAAATATGAGAATACTAGGTCCAAGTGAACAGGCTTCTAGAATTTCATAGGTTTAGCTCTGCATTAGGATTTGTGGAAATTCAATGACTCAAAATAGTAACAGATATGCTCTGCCTCTGCTTAAACTTTACCTTACATTAGAGACAAAGTTTCACAAAGAAGGTAAAAGTGTGTTTTTCCCTTGGGGAAGGCATTTCTTTTTGTGAGTACCCAGGTATGCTCTTTAAACTCAAAACAAAATTTCACATGATGTGCTTTCTTTTATCCAGTTGATTGTTCTTATATGGCAGTTGGAATAAACAGCAGCACAACAGGGGCTATCACACTGGCTTTAAAGAAAAAGATGAGAGAACCAGAATAAAAAAGGAGAAAAGCTTTTATAGTACTAGAGGGAACCACTTCAATACTCAGACTGGCATAAAAGTCATTTAAAGCGTGAAAAGACATACTGTAAGTCTATTGACAGTAAATTTTTATGTATAAACTTGGGTGGAAATACTAAGGGATAAGAAGAATTTTAATATGAACACTATCATCAAATCTATTTAAATTATTGAAACTAATTACAATTTCAGCAGTATCCATTTTGAACAGAGAAAATAATGTTATAAAATAATGGCAGGTCATCCTTTTATCTGAGAAGAAATTCTGGCAAACAAAGCAAGCTGTGTGAATACTAAAATGTGAGATGTCAAACTAATTTCATTTACTAAACTATGAATTACTGCTAATTCAACATTTGCTGGGCACCCACTCTACACAGGATGTGGTGTAACTGAGAAGTAACTGATCCAGGCAACCTTCTTGAGGTAATTTGTGACTGGTGACAAAGAAGCAGTAGTGAGCCATGTAAGATCTATATTAAGATGAGACAATTGCTTATGGATCCTAAGGGGGTAAGTGATTAGACTATGTCTTCATGCAGAGCAGTTACTCTCTAAAGAAAACTGCCTAGGAAAAGTGTGATGTGAGCTGAGGTATGAAAAAAAAAAACAAAAAAAACAACTTTGGCCAAAGGAGGCTCTTGTGGTGGGTAATCTATGGGGAATAAACAATCATATAATATGTAAATCTTAAAATTAAAAATAAACAACAAAGAGAGAAAAATTGAAGTAAATTCACTGAGATGGGAGGGAGAGTAACTGACAACAGGAGAGTGTAAGGGAAGTAGGTCAGACTGAGTGATTAATGCTAACCCCAAACTATTCTTTTTCAGGGGGTAAGTTTGTAAAAGCAAAAAAAAAAAAAAAAAAAAAAATCACTGAAAACAGAATGACTCATTCCCAAGTTGTGGTCAGTGTTAAGTTTGCTCTTAAGATACTTTCAACGCCTTTGTGAGTCCATATATTATGTCTCATGTCTACACACATATGAATTCATTATATTCTGATTTGTACCTCTCTTAAAGATGCCTGCAACACACAATATTGGTAGTTATATTCCTTGACTTTTGGGGGGTGTCTTTATTAGTTACTTAGTATTCTTTTTTATAGATATAATCTGTCAGCCTACATCCCATTGATAGGTTTTGGCAACATCAATAATATCAGGAAGTGTGAAAAATGCATCTTTGTGTATAGGCAACTCTGTGTACTTCCTCAGAAGTGAAATGGATAAATCAAGGCAAATTCCATTTTGGAATGTATCAGTATTGTCAGTTATCCTCTATTACTGTTCCAATTTTTAACTCCATCAAGAGTATTGGAGAAACACCAATATAGAGATTTTCAGATGTGATAAATATATTGAGGTAAAGGCTAGAGTGTGTGTGACTTTTCTAATTAACTCATAAACACTTTGAAGGGTAACATAAATTCAAAGAGTTCGATGCTCCAAGTCCTTTCATTTTGGGGTAGTGTAGAAATCAGATTTTATTTCATATTTAGCCTCTATAAAACATCTAGAAAGAAATTACCTGCAAGGAATCACAGAACCTGACGCAGATGTATTAGTACAAACCTCTGGGGTATGTGCAGAGGCACTAAAGACAAATAAGAAATACATTCACAAAATTAAATTATATACTTTTAGGGCAGTAATTTCCTTGGGATTGAATTATACTTCTTTTATCTTCTGATACACACACACACACACACACACATAGATCTCACACATGGATTTCTGTATGTCAAATTTCATAAATGTCTTTTTTTTTGCTACCTTTGCTATAAAAAGCAACAGGGGGAGTGGCTATTCTATAAAATGATAAATTTGGGTAATATGTTTTGTAACATTTAATTTTTAATATATTTCCATAAGCACACCAAAATATGAACATTCAGATATTCAGGTCAAATATATCCTAAGGCAGTCACTTAAATGTATTTTAAACATTTCTTCCCTTTGAGATGTCTGACAATATGGAAGAAATGATGATAAATACATACTTTCTGCCTCAAATATGTTCCTATGTTCTAGTGGAAGATGTAAGACATTTAAAAAATACATAACTCAGTAAGACAATGTTGAGAGCCAGAAGGGAGCTACAGATCCCTTATGCTGGAAGTTCCAAATAGGAAGATATTTTACTTAGCTGAAATGCATCAGGGAACTAACTGCTTTTAAATAGTTTTATTTTCAAACACTTTACAACTTGAACTGATTTACAAAGGAATGTCTTATAAAGGAAATTGCTCTTCTCTAAATATGAAATAAAAGTAATTATTTATTGATATATTATAGTACTATTTTAACTAATTAATTATTGGTAGCAATAATTATTATGGCTAAAGATCAGAAACTCATTAAATCAAATAAGGGTCAGATAATTGTCTCTGTCCATAGGACAATTCAAGTTCTTTTTTTTTTTTTAAGATTTATTTATTTATGCACACAAGCTGGGGTACAGGCCAGAGGCATGGGGCAGCGAGAGGGTTCACCAGAGACAGAGTGGGGAGCAGAACAGGCAGATCAGAAATACACTGCTGAGGGGAGCAGTGGGCGAGGCAGGAGAGGTCTGCTGTGCCATGTGGGAATCTCCCCGGCCGGGCATCGAACTCGCGTCGCCGCTGATGACAGCTGATGACAGCTCCACAGCGCAGCGCCTAACCGCTGCGCCACCAGAGAGGCCAGGACAATTCAAGTTCTAACAAAAATCTTTTGTTATTCATCCATGTATCTCTTGCTGAAATTCCCAAGTGGTGTTTCCAATAATTTCTAAAACTAATAGTGATGGTTAGTCACTAACCATACTTGTGTGTGATTATATAGAGACATCAGTGACAACTGTTTTTGCCTGTCATTGTCCTTTGACTATATGCACTTGACCTTTACATTTAAACCCATAAGATGTAACCTACTTCTGTTACTTTGGCATGAATAATTGTGGTGTTTCTTGAGTACAATATGTCTCCAATTTAGATTTATAATAAATGATAACTGGCCTTTCTTTTTTTCTCTGTAACATTTTTAAGATATAGTTGCTAACAAGCAGCTTGCTTTCCCTGCTATTTTGGTATTGTGGAACAAATTTTAAAATCTTAAAAATATATACCTTAATTTTGGTAGAATTAAAGCTCTCGTTATTTCTCCTGGTGGTTTCCAGCCAGTTTTTATTTTGTTTTTTTTTCACTGATGCCATTTTTCTTACTCTGTCTCCAACATGGAATCTCCCTGAGAGAAATACCAACTTCATATATATTACGAAAATGGTTTTTCTTGCAGCAGGAACCTTGCAAGGACATTCAGAAAAGTCTTCTGCTTTTACTTTCATATTTTCCCTTATACATTTCTAAAGGATAGCTCATATGCTTCATTTCAGAAGAGTCTTATGGTAAAGTGACAACTGGTGCCTGAATTTGTTTCACTTAGGAAAAGAAAAATCTGAACAAATAAACCATATGGGTCTCTTCTCCTTGGTGACACTATTCATGATTTTTCTGTTAGATTCAATTTAGTCACAGTTTTGAATGGAAAATTTAAAAATCTCTGGTTTATTCATCTGATTTGTTGAGTGTGGACTTCAAAGAAAACTGTTGGTTAAAATACTAATTTTAATTCTTGAATTATGAAATGGTGTTGGAATTATAGGACATTGTCAAAACACAGTATTAATTTTATAATTTCATGATCAATGTATTGCCATACAAGCAGACAGGAAAAGGTTGAATGGTTAACATAAAAGATCAGAATTCAGAATTTGCTTTCATATTGTCATAGAATAATTACCATATCCTTGTGACTCAGTGACAGTTATTATTCATGTAAGTGTTTTAAAAATTATCCAAGGCTCCTTAGGGATGATGTTGCTCTCAAAAGAGCATATTCTTTATCATCATGGCAATCTAGTCGTTCCGACAAAATCTTTTTTTTTAAATGGCATTAAAATCACAATGAAATGCCACCTCACATTTATGAGAATGGCTCATGTTAAAAAACAACAAATGCTGGTGAGGATGTGCTAAAAAAGGAATCCTCTTATACCGCAGGTGGGAATGCAAACTGGTCCAGCTCCTGTGGAAAGATGTGTGGAGTTTCTTCAAAACACTAAAAATGAATCTACCAAATGACCCAACGATTCCATTGCTAAGAATCATCCTGAAGGACACAAAAGCACTAATCTGAAGGGCAACCTGCACTCCTATGTTTATTGTACTATTACTTACAATAAACAAGATATGGAAACAATCTAAATGCCCCAAACAGATGACTGGATCAAGATGTGGTGCATATACATAAGGGAATACTAGCAAGCAATAAAAAAGATAAACTCATGCCCTTTGCAGCAACATGGATGGAGCTGGAAGAGATTATGCTAAGTGAAATAAATCAGAAGGAAATAGATAAACATCAGATGGTTCCACTTATATGAGGAGTTCAGAGAAACTGAAAAAAAGGGTCAGGAAAAAGACAAAACTTGCAAGCTGACCATAGATCTGAGACATACAGCATGTGTTTATTTTTATATTATTTTTAAAAACTTTTTTTTTCCTAAAAAAATGACAATACTCAAAATGTGGATTCTGGAGCCTCACTGATGGTGCAGGGGTTAAAGTCTCAGCGTTATCAAGCTATCACCAGCTACTGTAGTATGAGTTTGATCCCCGGCCAGGGAGCTAGTCCACATGGCACAGCAGACCTCTCCTGTCTCACCCACTGCTCCCCTCAGCAGTGTATCTCAGTAGATGTGCCTGTTCTGCTCCCCACTCTGTCTCTGATGAATCCTCTCACCCCCCATACCTCTGGCCTACATCTCAGTTCTTGAATGTATAAATTTAAAAAAGTGGATTCTTTGGTGAATTTTAAGTAGATAGATTATATAGCAGGTTAATTATAGCAGGTTACTGATTATACAAAAGAAATTGTCATCTTTTATAATAGATTATATGTATACACATATATGTCTACATATCAGCCCTTTGTCAGATGCATGATGTGCAAACATTTCCTCATATTTAGAGGATTTCTTTTTGTTTCACTGACAATTTCATTCATTGTGAAGAGATTTTTAGTTTAATATAGCCCCATTTATTTCTGCTTACTTTTGCCTTGCTGTTGCAGACAAATTTATGGGGATATCACTGAAGCCAGTGTTGTGAAGTGTTTTGATTTTTGTCTGTTTTCCTCAATGTACTTTATAGTTTCAAATCTTATATCCAAGTTTTTAATACATTTTGATTTAGGATTTGTGTAAGATTAACAGTGGTAACACCTGAGGGGGGTATCCCAAAATTTCCTCAGTTGAAAAGAAGTAAATGAAATAAATGTTTTGTGTAAGATGCAAAATGGTGGTCTAGTTCCATTTTTGTGCATGTGGCTGTCAAGTGTTCCCAACACGTTTTATTGAAGAGACTCTGCTTTCCCCAGTGTACACTCTTGGCTCTTTTTTCTCAGATCAGTTTTCCATTAATGTGCAGGTATGGATGCTAAAGTTTCCTCACAGCAGCAAGCAACTCCTAGACTCCAGTAGGGTGTCCTAGAATTCAACTTACTTTTGATACTATCTGTCCAAAGGTAGAGTCAGATTTCACAGATTAAGACTTGGATTCTCACGATCACCCTACATCTTAGACATTGAACAAGGCCCAAGCAAGCATCTGACTGACTGACTATTGTATCAGAGATCTCCCACAACTCCCTCCTCAGACTTCGGGTCCCTTGTGATAAGCCCTGGATTATTATTTGTGCTTCAATCCAACTGGCTATAAATCAGAGGCACCCAATTCAGGTTTGATTAATTTGCTATATGGTTCTCAGAGCTGAAGAAACTTGTTTACTCACTTTATTATAGCAGTTTATTATAAATGATAATGAAGGATATAAATCAAGCCAGGTGGAAGAGATGCACAGGGAAAAATATGGGGAAAAGGCAGAGAGCTTTCAGGTCCTCTCCAGTTATGCTGTTCTCCCTCAAGTCTTTACATGTTCACCAACTGGAAGCCCTCCAAAGCCCTTCCCTTCATAGAATCTTCACTACATACACATGAGTGATTGAATTATTGGCCAGTGGCAACTGAACTCCCCTTTTAGCTCCACTCCTCTCTCAGGAAATTAGGGGACAGGATGGGAAGTTCCACTCTCTATTATGTTGGTTTTCCTAGCAACCAGCTCCCAACAAATGGTGCTTTCTAAAAGTTACCTTTATGAACATAACCAAGACATCTTTGTCACTCATGGCACTTAGGAAATTCAAGACTTTGAGTGAACTGTGAGACAGGAATTATGAATGAAGACCAAATATGTGTAAGAAATATATTTTAGTCATCTGGAGGACTGAATATATATATGTCCTCTAAATCACAATGTCACAGACAGTAATTAGTGCCATGGAGAAATAAAGCAGGAAATAAAGATGGCTAGTTTATAGATAAGATGATCACACACAGCCTCATGAAAAGACTTGCATTTGAGTAGGAAACTGAATGAAACAAACAAGGAGTCTATCTGGAAAAACTTCTATGCATTTGGAACAGAAAATGCTAAGGCCTTAATTTGAGCAGCACAGTTATTTTAAGAATCAGCAAGGAGGCTGGTGAACTGGAACAGTAAGAAGAATAAGTTGTAGAAGGCGATCTCAGAAGTAACAGAGATTTGTAAGGATATTAAGTTTTGTTCTAAATGAGATTGAAAGTGCTGAAAATGTTTTGAGAAAAAGAGTAATAAGAGCTCACTTTTTATTAGGGTCACTCTGTGTCCTGGATTAAGAAAAGATCAAAGGAAAAGTCACAAGACAGAGAAGCCAAGAAGAAACTACTATAAATATTCAAGAAAAAGAGAAGAAGGCCAAGAACAGAGTTAAGTACTATGGTCAGAACAGATTCTAGCTGTCTTTTGAATTGCTTCTGAACTGGATGGAGGGAGTGAGAGAAAGAGTGAAAGATGAGCTCAAAGCTTTTATCTGAACATGGAAATGATATCGACATTTATTGCACTGCAGAAGAACAGGGATAATCAGTTTAAGGACATTCAGTTTGGGACATACTGGGATTAAAAAGCTAGTAGATAAAGTCACCAGTATTGGTTGACAGTATATATTAGTGAATCATCAGCATATCAATATTACTTAAGGACATTTGATCAAGACTTAGGGAATGAGTTTAAATAGAAAAGAAGCTTAAGACCTAAACCCTGTGATCAAACCAACATCTGTAGATTTGGGAAATGAGAAGAAAGCAGCAAATGTAATTGAAGAAGTAGGAAGTAACCAGAAATGTGTGGTGCCCGAAATGAAACAGGAAGAGAATCAACTATGTTCAATGATGCTAAAAGATTAAATATAAGAGGTCTGAAAAATGGTGCCAGTAGTGGGCAATCACTGAAGACCTAGGCAAGAGTAGACAGCATAGAGAGGAAGGATGAAAAATGTGAATTAAGAAGATTCCCAAGAGAACGGGAGGACAGAAATTGGAGACTGCAAATAGATACTACTTCTGGGAAGAACGATGCTGTAAATAAAAAGGAATGAAATAGGGTGGTAGTTAAAATAGGTAATGTGTCAACAGTTTTGTTTTTGTTTGTTTTGTAAACAAAATAAGGAAGAAACAAGCGTGTATGTGAGAGATGAAAAAAATTAAAGAGAAAAATGATGATGCATCAAAGAAATAGTTGCTATTGAAATGTTCTTAAGGAAGCAAATGACAGGATTTGATTTGCAGATAGAGGAGTTACCCTCTGCGAAGATGTGCAGAAAGCACATTCATTGCAGAATGAGGGAAGGAAAAGCAAAAATGCTCAGATGCATTAAATGCGTAGATGGAATAGAATGAGCTTGTATGTGCTCTCTGATTGCATCCTGTTTTCAGTGAAAAAGAAATTAAGCTCATCAACTAAGACTAAGAATGATGAAGGAGACATTGCAGATTTCAGAAATGAAGATTTCAGAAAAAGGAACTATAAAAGAGTCAATTAGGAGAGTTTAAGAGTAAATATAGAGAAATAGAGCATGGCATGGAGAGCACAGGCAGCTCAAAAAAGATGGATGATCACGGTTTAAAATGAGATTTGTTGACATGGACGTGAACTTTTCTCCAACTATAGTCACCTGTGTGGGGAGTGGTGTCAAGGAGAGATGAATTTAAAAGTGGAAAGTGATTACAATGAAGCAAAAGAGGGGCAAAGGTGTTATCTATGTGTGTAGTGAATTCACAGTCCCAGGGACTCAACATGTTAGCTGGAACACACAAACTTTCTTGAAATGTATAGACTTAGAATTTGTGTTCACCCATTTCACCTTCATCTAAAATACTGTCTATAGAGCTATTATTTATTGTTCACTTTGCCTACACCAAAGGGACTTCTTGGCAGACCCCTTTTGTCTAAAAACAAATGTCAACAAAAGAAAGCTTTGATTTATTGTTATAGGAACAGAAATAGGCACTGGAAAACAATAATTGTTAAAATAGAAAATTTTGAAAGGAAAATAAAATTCAGTCACAGGTACAATGTATAAAAAGACCCTTAAGCAGACTCTTGAGATGATATGAAAGAAGTACAAGACTGACACTTAGTGCTTACTTAAAATTGAAAAGGATATCTGCAAGTGAAACTATTATAAAACATGACAATTGCCTTGGTAAAATCAACGATTAACATCTATTTAAATATCATAAGAGAACACACACACACACGTAAAGAAATCATTCAGTTCAACAAAAGGAAAAGAATTATCCCAATGATGAAAAAGGTAGAAAAGCTAAATAGATACTTCTTCAAAAAAGATACAGACATGTCCAACAGGCACATGAATAAAATGCTCAGCATCACTTACCATCAGGGAATGCAAACGAAAACCACAAAGAGACACAACCTCACACCTATGAGAATGGCCCATGTCAATAGGATCAGAAACAACAGGTGCTAGTGAGGATGTGAAGAAAAAGTAACTCTATTACACTGTTGTTGGGAATATAGATTGCCCTAGCCTCTACGGAAAACAGTGTGGAGTTTTCTTAAATATAAAGATAGATCTAACATACGCTCTAGCAATTCCATTCCTAGGTATCTACCTGAAAAAAAGAAAAAAAAAAGCACTAATTCAAAGGGAGATAAATACTGCTATGTTTATTTATCATCTATTTACAACAGTCAAATTACAGGAACACCTAAGCACACAAGGACAGAGGAGTAGATTAGAAAAATGTGACATAAATACAAGATACAATACTACTCAGTTATGAAAGATGATGACTTCTTGTCATTTGTGACAACATGGATGGAACTGGAAGAGATAATGTTAAAGGAAATAAGTCAGAAGAACAAAGACAGCTACCAGATGGTTTTACTTCTATGTGGAATACAGAGAAACAAAACAAGACAAAACCAATCCAATAATGCACCCCAGAAATCTGACAGTAGAATTTAGGCTAAAAAAATGAGGAGAGGGAGTGGGGATCAAAGAGGGGAGGGGACACAGTAGACTATGGTGGAGGCTCCAGGGGACTTGAGTGTGGTGAGTTGGGTGACATGCATCTGAGCAGGTGTGAACCTATAGCTTTGACTCCTACTTGGTGATGTAAACCAATTTTACCACAATAAAAATAATAAAGGGGAAAAATAAAATCAGCCCTCCCCCTAAATAAATAACTTTTGCTATACTAGTTCCTAATTACTTTCTCATAGAATTTTAGAAAATTTCAAGACATTAAGTGTCATAGATTTGAGTGAAATCCCCAAATCCCAGTTTCAAGGCTAATATTGTCCATTCCTCATGAAGTTTTGTCACATGTGACTAAATTGAAAATAAAAGTAAACTGACATAGGCTGGAGAATGTCATGCCCTAGTTATTGTAGCAACATGTGAAGGAGCTTGGTCATCACATGACTACTGGTGACTAAAGAGTACAGTGCAGAGCGTTTCTATCACGGCTGAAAGTTCTCCTGGGCAGGACTTATGCAGAGATCACCACTCCTATTAGAAGTTCCGCCATTATGTTCTTCCATTAGAAATACATCTGTAACAGTTATAGAAACCATTCACTAGAAAAACTAATAATGAAGGGCCTCCATGGAGCTGTCTGCAGTGGCGTCTTGAGTTCGCCATCTGGCCAGTTCGATGCTGGCTGTGGGGAGATTCCCACATGGCGCAGCAGACCTCTCCTGCCTCGCCCGCTGCTCCCCTCAGCAGTGTATTTCATTGATCTGCCTGTTCTGCTCCCCACTCTGTCTCTGGTGAACCCTCTCGCTGCCCCATATCTCTGGCCTGTACCTCAGCTTGTATGCATAAATAAATCTTTAAAAAAAAACTAATAATGAAAATACATGATTTTATCAGCAGCATCATTTTAATGACACTTTTTATCAGGAAAGTGACAGATAAGAAAGAAAGTCCTTGTTCTAATTTCCTTAGTGATTGCCTTGCATCATTTAATTTTAATTTAGGTAAAACATTGCTCTTTCAAATCTAGACAATTTAGTCTTTTTTTCTTTATTTTCTTATTAATCCAGGGCTTATTAATTTTCAGACATTGTCAAAATGGCATATATTTTCATGGAAGAAATGGTTGCTTCTAAGCTATGTTCTCTGGCAATAATTATTACTTTATGAAATATGATAGAAAACTGGAAAAAAAAGCAAGAATTTCATGGTTGTTTTAAAGCAGTAGGGAAGATCCTGGAAATAGGCAAGGTATTTAGTTTATTTATAACATTTCTTATTAGCTAAATGTGAACAAACATTCCTTCCTTATTCTGCTTCTGGTTACTTCTCTGCATTTATTTGCTATTTACCTATTTAGGAAAGATTTCTTTCTTAAGCTTTTCTACACTTCCTTATTGAAAGGACTGGCAACCTTCTCCCTTGCCCCACTATTACAGTCATGACAAAAAAAAAAAAGTCTAGGCTATCTCTTGAATAACACAAATCCATGTTTCTGTGCCAATTTTATTCACATCCTTTGGACACCCAAAAACCTTTGCAGGCATATCTATACACCTCCTATCGAGACACACACAAACTCTAAATCTACATGAGCATTGTTCAAAAGCCACACAGACAAGTATCAGACACTGCACTGTGGATAGTCAAACACCATGAAATACTAGTTCCTGATCTCATGCAAAAATAAGTAGATAGATAAATTAAATGTTATGGTCACTCTTTCTGCTACTGAGTGCTGCTAATTTATACAATTCACAAATTATATGATATGGGAAGTGTTAGATTACTTAAGAATACCTTTTATTTACACTTTCATACATGTTAATTTTATTATAAATTATCAAATTATTAAACATACTCTCCTTATACCCAATAATTATATGCTACTGTAGGAAAGTATTAGGGATATAAACAGAAATATATACACAAATATATTTTTAATTTAAAGTGTATATAAGCTATATATTTATATATTATATTTTACATATATTACAAATGTAAAATATTTTTAATTTATATAGATATGTAAATATACAGAAGTATTTATACTTGGATGACTATATGTCTATATAATCATGTAGCTACATATAGGTTCCCCTGGGTCTCCAACTTGCTAACTGCAAGTCTTGGGACTTCTCTGTCTCCTTAATCACTGCATTGATTCCTTATATCAATAACAAATCTCTTCATATGTTAGATAAATTTCTCCAGAGAGACAGATCCAATCCAATTGTTCAGTTCTATTGGTATTGGTGGTGTCTCTCTGTAGAACCCAAACTAATAACTAATACTTGGTTTTATTTTATTTGGCCTTAATGATGTATTTATCTCAGTTGTCAACATCCTATCAACCCTTCAAGGTTTTAACGTTTGATTTGCCATACAAACTTGTCCTTCACATTGAAAAAATGGTGTTTTACAACTGAACACAACAAACATTCACTGGTTCTAGTCTATTTAAAGTAGGGGGGGTGATCAGGTGTTAACTAATGGGCTCTGAAGTGACTGTAGATGATAATATTTATCAAAAGTCTATAATACATTGACATTTATAGATATGATTTACTTAAACATAAAAAACTTAAAAATGGGCAAGAGGAAAGGTCAATTAGGTGGGCAAAATGATCACCAAGGTCACAGCACAGAAATATTAGCTTTGACACTCACATTATTTCTGAACAATAGATGATACCAGAAAAAGACTGTAGACATGCAGTTCACAGCTGGGCAACATTTTGTAAAAATAGATATTGCTTCTGCCATGTGAATTCTAAACCATTACTGACTTTTTTTCAGGTGGGGTCACCGATCTAGAAAAGCACCATCTGATTGGTTAGGATTATGTCAATTCTCCATGCCTTACTGCTATAATTCAGAAAAATCAAGTATCTAGATATTTAAAAAATTTGGAGTGAGTTTCTCCTTCCCAAAATTTCAGTCACTAAGAGTAGAAGAAGTTTAGATAGTTGGGAGCAAAAGTATAACCAAACCGAAGAAGCAAATCATTCATTGTAGTAGCTTCAAAGATAGTTTATAATTAATCCCCAGAAAAAATATAAAAAGTACATATTATTATATACACATTATTACATATGACAGTCTGAACATCAAAGAAATCACATTACTTTCTGAAATGGATTGCGCAATTGTTTGACAAATTATTATGAAAGAGTAAATCTCAGTAACTCAGAGCATCAGGAAGATGCCTTTTCAGAAAGATACCTTGAGAATTATGGGTATAACCTGTACATTTTTATAGAAATCTATTTAGTCAATTAATTTGAATTATTAGTAGAAATTATGAAACATTAACATAAAACTAGAATTCTTAGAAATTTAGAAATCACTTGACTATTGCCTAAGGTGGTAATTCCAAAGACAGATTTCAGACCATGAAAGAAATATTTCCTATTAGCTGAATAAACCTACTTTGCACAGAATTGTGGGTTATGGACACATTTTCAAGACAGGCAAGGACACATTTTAAAGTATTGGGCATTCAGATTAATAGCTGCTATAACTTAAAAGGAATCCTACATTTAAAAATGGGGTTAAAAAAGTGTCTTTTGGTGGAAGTCACAAATTAAAAAGAAATTTTTGAAGCTTCATTTATATTCTGAAATAGGAAAAGATAACTCTCACTATGTTAGAATTATATTTTAATTTATAGTGAAGCAAAAGAACTTCATTTCTTTTGATCAGTCACCAGAGATTGTGCAAATGTAATTAGTGCATAGCAAACTCTATCTTTCAATTTTATTAAAGGTCAGAAGTTATCTAAGACCCATTGTACGATTAAATGGAAATAAAAGATGGATGCTTATTGAGTAAAATTTTTAAAGAAAGACATAAGACTTAAATTGAATGTGTTGAAAACTTTGGTGGAAATGGTTTTCCAAAAGCAGCTTAGAAGCAGGAAGTAGGTGAAATGACTGTTAGCAGCAGGGAAGGAGAAATGAGAGCAAGGCAAGCTGTGTAAGTTTCTGTCCCAATCACGCAGTTATCACAAAGTGATTTGACAATGAAAAGAGCTGTCCTCTGGTTTGTCCCAAGGCATGCGGGTTGATTTTGCTTCCTCCAGGTTGTCCTCTTAAAGTGTAGAGAGAAGAAAGGGAAGGGCTGAGCATCCGCTATAGAACATGGATGGCCGTATCACCTTAACAAGCTTCTTTCTTAAGAATCAGCAATGTGGTAGAATAAACCTAGTGCTTGTCAGCCAATGAGAAGACAAAGGAAATGTGGCATATACACACAAGGGAATATTATTCAATCTCAACAAAGAATGAAATTCTGAAACATGCGACAACATGGATGTACCTTGGAAACATCATGATAATTGAGATAGCCCGGGCTCTACTTACATGAGGAAACAAGAATAAGCAAATTAATAGAGAAAGAAAGTAAACCAGAGTTTGCCAGGGTTGGAGGGAGCAGAAATCAGGAGTTACTGTTTATGGTTACAGAATTTCTGTTTGAATGATGAAATAGTTCTAGAAAGGGACAACAGTGATGGTTATATAGCAATGTGATTTTCACTTAATGCCACAAATGGTACACTTAGTGGCAAAATGTTAAATTTCAGGCAATTTTATCACAATAAAAAAAATCGATGGAAAAAAGAGCAATGTGGAATAGTTATAGAAATGTGGTATCAATTTTTATTTGAATTAAAGATATTTTAGAATTGTATTCTAATATCAGTCAATTTGTTTCTTTTCCAAAGATGCAATTGAGAGTGCATACTTCATGAGTTAATCTCTAATATTTTATCTGTGTATAAAAAAGTTTCAAAATTATCTTCCTAACAAAGCATAGCTCTCAAAAAGGCTGTCCTTTAGCAATTGCAAACTGAATCTCATGACCCCTAGAATGTTTCTTTCTAAGCTTTTCCTACAGTTTTACATGAGTTTCTCTTATAGTTTCAGGATTTAGAACAGCAGTTGCTGGTTCTAGATACAGAAGCATTATAGTATCTCAATTATCCGTATAAGTACAATGAAGAGGGAGCAGCATTACACGAATTTGTTGGGAACCAGTGGGCATTATTTCATGAGAAGCAAAGTAGGATGTTAAGAGATAAAGAAATGAGATCCCATGGGATCGGATCCTCTATAGATTGAAGTGGAAAGGGGCTTGTTTTGAGAGTGGTTTCATTGAGTAAATCAATGGAGTCAGTATCTGGTATTTTAGCTATATCCAAGGCTAGTTGAGCCTGGGGATCTTTAATATGGTTATCTGCATTTCCATTTTGCTTTGAGCTCACAACTCTTGGAATGTGTCAGTTCTATATTCTGAGATTTTCCTGTAGAGCAAAATGAGAAGAGAGGCAGCCATCTGTTACTCCAGGAATATATTTTTATATAAATTATCATGTTGACAATACGATCCTCAGAAAGAAGAGGGTAATCTTTTATATGACCTCTACACTCTTACACAAAACAGTATCTTTGTCATCATCATCATCATCATCTCATTGTTGGAACAATTTACTGATAACTTTGAATGAATTAGGCATTGAGATAAGCATATCAGATATATTTAATCATTTAATTGCCAGATATCGTGATCTAAGTGTTCTTTTTATCTTAGTTTCCATTTGAAGAAATCGAGTTAGATGGGTTAAACTACTGAAACTGAGGTCACACAGTTGAGTCATAATTTGTAGGCATATTTGTCTCAATACGCTCACTTGTATGCTAAACAGCTAATATAAACTTCTGACGGCCTGACAATGTAAATCGGATGACATCTCAAACTCACACTTGTTTATAGGTTGGAATTGTCAATCAGGGAGTGATCTTCCCAGAGTCTCTGAAAGAAGAGGGAACCTATTGCTTAGATATTAATTAGCAATGTAGGCAATGTGCTGGTGTTCTCCCCCTGCCTATGTACCCCGGGGGGGCGACCCGCAGAATTCACAGCCAACTGGTAGGAGCTTTGAACCTTTCAGCAGCTAATTCTACCTCATTTGGTTTCATTTTCATCTGTGGAACAAAGGGACAAGAGTCAAATCACTGTTACAGATTCATTCTGGGTCAGAGATCCTTTTTTAACCTGACTTTTTAATAAAAGCTTTAATGAGATATAAGTCACATACTATCAACTTAGCTTATTTAAAGTGCAAAATTTAGTGACTTTCAATACATATTCTAGGGTTCCACAGTCATCACCACTGTCTAATCCAGGCACGGGTCTGCCTTCTGATTACTTTGCATGCCCCTTTTCTCCCTTCCCTCAGCCCTTGGCAACCACTTGCCTACTTTCTGTCTCTGGATTTGCCTTTGCTGAATATTTCATATAAATCTAATCATGCAATATATGATATTTTTGTGAATGGCTTCTTTCATTGAGCAGACCGTTTGCACGGTTCGTCCATATTGTAGAGCGCGCCAGCACTTCACCCTCATTATTGCCAAATACATATGCTCACTCATTCACTAGCTGATAGTTATTTGGGGTGTTTCCATTTTTGGGCTATTAAGAATGATGCATTCATGTACAAGTTTCATGGGAACATATGTTTTTGGTATTTCTTTTAAATATATATATATGTGTGTGTGTGTGTGTGTGTGTATATATATATATATATATATATATATACACACACACACACAATTGGAATCACTGGGTCTTAAGGGAACTTTATTTTTAACATTTTGAGGAGCTGCCAAATTGTTTTCTGCAGCGGCTGTGCCATTTTACATGCTGGTCGTGACGAATGCAGTAGGCTTCCTTCACGTCCTCACAGCACTTGTTATATTTTCCTTTTTGTTTCAGCCATCCTACTGAATACAATGTTTCATTGTGTTTTTAATTTGAATTTCCTAAAAGGCTTGATGCTGAATATTATTTCATATACTAATTGGCTATTTTCATAATTTCTTTAGAGCAATATTTAAATATTTTGCTCATTTTAAATAATGTTTACAATATCCTTTATACAGTGTATTTATTATATAGTTATATTTTTAGGTGCTAGCTATTTCTTCTTTACCTTACTAATGCTTTTTATTTATTCAGATGATCTATATATTTAGAGTCCTTTTATTTTCACCTGGAGGAATCCCTTTTAGTATATTTTGTATGGCAAAGTATCTAGGAAAGTATTCTTGACTTTTGTTTACTGTGAATGTACCAATTTCTGCTTCATTTTTAGGGTGGTTTTGCTGGACATAGGGTTCTTGTTTGATATTCTTTTTATTGCATGCTGGATATGCTGTCCTACTGCATCTTCACCTCATTATTTCTACTGAGACGCAATCTGGTAAGCTTATTGAAGCTCACTTGTAATTGAACTGATTTTTCACCATAAAGTTTGTAATTTAAATGAGCTTTGGATCTATAAAATTTCACCATTGATAAAAAAGCTTAACTATGGCATTTGATGGGTCTTAATTCTTATTTTAATTAAGATATAAAATTTATGTACACATTACTGAAGTGATTTGAATCATTAATTTGGTTCTTTAAGAGACATTCACATGGGTAATAGACTCAGTGTTCTATTCCTTTATTAGGCAACTTCAAAATAAAATATTAGAAAGTTTGAGGAGATGTAATGCATTTGAAATAATCTTAAAAACTTACGTGTATTAATACGACTCAGATATGATTTAAAAAGTGATATACACTTTTCTTGACAGAAATAAGTTTGGCTGAAGCATTATTCTACCCCTAGCAGGGTTACTTGCCCTTCTAGGGGAAATCAGACTTAAACCGTTATTGCTGTCACCAGCCCTTCAGTTTCAAGAGTCTTAACCCAATATTATTTTGAGGAATTATTTAAAAAAACAACAGCAACAAACATTTGTAGTGTTACTTAAGGGACACTAAGAATGGAGTTAATTTACAAGTGGTTATATATGTGGTTAAAATTACAAACAGTGACTGTAACATGATCTTACTGGAAAGTGTTGCCTTTGACTGAGGAAACTGCTTTTGAGGTGCAGAGGTGCCACATCTATGTATCATTCATGGTCATCAACTATGCTTTTCTTTGATCCATATCAAAAATATTTTTCCCCAGAAAGGGTATTTTTTCCCTAATCTTTTTTTTTTTTAAGATTTATTTATTTTTTTTATGTATACATACAAGTTGGGGTACAGGCCAGAGGCGTGGGGCGGCGAGAGGGCTCACCAAAGACAGAGCGGGGAGCAGAACAGGCAGATCAGAAATACACTGCTGAGGGGAGCAGCGGGCAAGGCAGGAGAGGTCTGCCGCGCCATGTGGGATTCTCCCTGGCCGGGCGTCGAACTCACGTCGCCGCTGCCTACAGCTCCACAGTGCAGCACTCAACCGCTGCACCACCGGGGAGGCCCATTTTTTCCCTAATCTTAATGATTTTCTTCCCACTGTCTATCATTACTCATTGTTTTAACAGACAATTCAACTTTTCTACTTATTAGTGTCATCATGACTATTTCACTTAATATTTCTGGACTTAAAATTCTCATTCATTATATCTAAATCACATGATCTTTTTGGAGATAAATTATATATGTAGAGCATTTAGCACATTGCTTGTTAGATATAATTTTAATATATTTAATTATAATTTGTAACATGTATGATAAAGCATTTTGGAATGTCATTGCTATATATACAGCATCTATGATAAGCATTTTAATATACTGTTTGCCATTCCCTTGTTAAGCCCTTTATGTAGAAACACATGCCCCTATGCTGTTTCATCTACTGCTACTTTACTACTATAATTCTCTCTAAATCCTGCTACTTCAGTTTTCCACTGACTACTTCATAGGAACATGAAATGGTAGCACTAGGAATATCTTCTTTAATTTACTTTTCAGTGTAAGTTGCACTGACCTATTATCTAGGACTTGTTCCTTTTTCTTCCTTCTCTGATCGTCTGAATTCTAGGTTAGAGCAGGTCAATTTTTACAGCAGAGTCTCTCTTTTCATAGGAAAAAAAAAAAAAGATTCCAGAAACACTTTTTGGGTAACAATGACATTCTATGCTCATTACATATCTTATCTCACATTATCCTCTCAATAAACCTGTGTGAACACATAACACATTTTGAAAATAGAGGAGTAGGAAGTCAGAGAGATAACTTAGCTTGCTCATATCATACAATTAAGAGATAAAAGAAGCATTCCCTAAGGTTTTGTTACTTCTAAAGTGTTTATCTTGCTATTAGAACTTGTAGGAAAAATTTAGGACTATCCCCCACTGCTCATGGACCCCACTTGGAACATAAATTCAATGACTATAGGATTTAGTTTTGCTTAATGCCCTATTCCTAGTGCCTAAGACAGTGTCTCACACATGGGAGAGAGTTTTTGAATGTGGATTCAAAGATGAGTGTCAAGAATGAAGTTAACATTTCACATGTTGTCATAGGTATCATAGATTTTTTTCTTCGCAAGCTGTTGACACAGTTGTTGTTTCTCCCCTATCTTCTGCCCTAGGGCCATTCTTTACAGGAGTTAACATTTAAAGAATCACTAAGCAAGAATATTGTATGTACAGTCTATACCAGAAAACAGTAAAGTTGCACTGAGTTGCTTTATACTGCCTGACGAAGAAGTTTACTTTCAAGTGATTGCGCCTTCTTAATTAGTCTCATGGCTGACACAAAAGAAAATAATGTTTCAGTGAAGTTACAAAATAGTAGACCTGCAAAGTTACTTGAAAATAATGGACCTGTCCCTTTTTGGGAACACCAAGGGGGTAACTCTGCCATTCAAAAAGTTTGCATAGATGCTTCATTGATTGGAATGGGAAAAAAATGGGGAAATTACTATGTATAATGGATTTGTAAGAAGCAGTTGCCATAGCAACTGTGGCTTCATAGACTGTACTGAATGATAGGATTTATTTCAGCATAATCATAGTCTTTTCATGTGTATCCTTCCCTAGGAGACAATGAACTCATGTAATATTGTTACATGAAGAAAATGATCTCACTTGGAAAGCGTTCCTCTCTTTTATATATACTGATTGAAGCTTAAAAATCAGCATTTGATGTGAAACTGTCCTTGTAGTTACCCCTTCAGAGACAGTTTTAAAACATTCCATGTAAAAATCTAAATATAGTCACCTCTGTGAGCTGAATACAAATAAGGGAAAAGAGAAAATGATGTTAATGTGTGGCGTGTTTTTTCTGCAGGATGATGAAATTATAACCTCTGGCTTTAAAAAAAACACTACAATTGCTAATTGAATTGGTATTTTTCAATTATCTTTTCTTTGCATTTTTGCGCTTTCCTTAGAGATATTCAAACTCACAGCATTCATTGTAGAATGCTCATAGAGCTTTTCCTCCAATTAGACTCTTTATAGACATCTTGACTATCTTAAAATAAATGTGAAAGTGCACCTTCATTCCAGACTATTTTCATTTGAAGAAGATTCTGTTTTCATAGAGTGAGTGAACTACAAAATCCCAGCTGCTGGTGTGCAGGGCACAGTATTCGGAAATACTGTCCATGGACCATAACCTTGTAATTATATAATTAACCTTCTACTCATTCTGCAGAAAGACATTTCTGTCACTCTTTGACAAGAGCATGGATCAAGAGCTCATCCTCTAGTGTTTGGCATCTGCCATTTTGTAATGTTTGCCAACTGAAGAAGCTTTTCACACAACAGTGAAGCTTTCCTTTTTTAGTGTAAACTAACTGAGACTGAAGCACATCTTGACTGTGATTTATGGACCTGTGGTTTTAACACTCGCCCCATCACAAACAATGACATCAAGTGAGTCATTTGCTTTCTCACATATTGGATTCACCACATAAAACCAACACCCACGTGTCTATTTCCTCTTCCTTAATAGACACGATTTGTGTCATGATATGAGATTTAGCCCCATAAAACAGACTTTCTGTGAAGCTTAAACTTCACAATGAGTTTAAATATGATTACTTTATGCTATTAAGGTGGCTCACTGTGAATCTCAAGAGAGACCTCATACTTAACTATCTAAAGCCACAAAAATTAAGCTCAGCATCATTTCTTTTTTTGCTGAATCATCCCAGAGAGAAATCTGGTGATACTTAAGCCAGTAGGAAGAAATGCCAGTAAACCCATTTTGAGACATTTGATTAAACTAATGCCTCCCATCCTGCAAATAAGGATAATTCATATCTGCCTCCTAACAACCTCCTCAAATGAAAGTTCAAGGTAGAACCAGAGCATAGAGAGGCTGCTTGATGAGCAGGATATGGGTCATGTGTATTGAACCACAGCTCTTCCATTTATACCATTCCTTTTCTCCCTGTGCAGAGAGCACATGAGAGGCAACACAGAGAGTTCACACTCTACTTTTGCTCCTATTTTTTGGAACTGCATTATCAGATTTTAATTTGCATAGTACTAATCCACTCACTCTCATTCAAGCTGCATCCCCCTTCCTGGAAGCTGTCCGGAGACTGGCAGGTGGCTCAGGAAGAGCTGCAGATGTATTTCTGTATTTTTTAAATGTGCAGCTCTATTCACTCATTTCATTTTTGATTCTAAGTTGCCTGTAATTTTCAATCTGTTCTCAGGATTTCATTTTACACTTTATTCAGCTATAGCAGGACAATTTGTTGGTAGCTTTCCATATGCGACAGACTAGGGGTGAATTAAAACACTTTGCTATCTCCTCCCAAACTCTTTTTGAACAGACTTGCTTATTCAGTAGTAAAAGGCGTGTGATTTCCCGGAGCCTCAACCCACAATTCCCTGAATGCCATAACCCGCAAAATTATAATCCCTTTGAAATAATACTTATCCACATCCTTTATTTTTTTTCTTAATTACTCTTTGGAAATAAAAAGGGTAAATGGTAGGGTAATATGTTCATACTAACAAAGAAATTTTGTAATTATTTTCACTCAAAGATAGGAATGGACGTAGGCGAGGTTACTATTAAACTTCTTTTCCTCCTACACCTGCTTCTATTCCTCTTCCTAAATGAGTACAAACCTTCCTAAGTCCCAAACCAGAAGTGGAAGGATCTTATTTGGACCTTTTCCTCTCATCCCTCCAGCAATTACCGAGAAGTCAAGACCTCCAATAATGTTCTCAGTTACGCTCAAATTCATCACAAACTCACCATCATTTTAAAATGTAAATCAAATCAGGTAACATTTTTTTTTGTTTATTTTAGTGCCCTGGGTTACTAGGCAGATATATTTTTAATAAAGATTCTGTATATTATATAACCCTTCCTTAAAATAAATTCCTTAAGTAAAGGTATACAGATTAAAAGAGGTGTTTCATTATTGAAAAGACCAGCCCTCAGAAAATATATATTGAAGGACATGTCATAACCTAACTGAGTTTTTTGAGGTCTGGGATTTACTATTTTTTTCCCCAGAGGTTTGGAAAGGGCCTGTCACAAAAAAAGGTAATTAATAAATATTGGGTGATTCATCTTGCAGTTGGTATTATTTTAATTATTGGCTTTTATAATTTAGTAGACATTTAATGCAACTAATAAAGAAAAGAAAATATAATATTTATGTGCATATTTTCCTATAAAATATAAATACATTTTCAAAATCATTGAGGGCAGAGCATTGATAATGTAGCAACCAGAAAACAGCACTTTCATAAAGATGCTCTGGTAAGAGCACTAAGTTTGTCTATTGTTTAATTTTATTGTTCTGTTCAACAAATCTTCATTGAATACCCAGGACATATAAGGCAGTATTAAAAGTTCTGGAGATAAAGTAGGACAGGGCAAAAATAAAAGCCAACATTACTTTAATACCAAAACCATAGATTCCCCGAGAACAGAAAAATACAGACCAATATCTCTTGAAGTTGAGGCAAAATATCCCAACAAAATATTAGCAATTTGAATCCAGCAATATAAAAAAAATAATTAAACATCAAGATCAAGTAAGGTTTTCCCCCAGCATGCAAGACAAGTTCAAGATTGAAAGATCAACTATTTTAATCCATCAAATCAACAGGCTAAAGAAGTAAAACGACATGATCATACCAATAGATGAAGAAAAATGACCTGACAAATTGTTGAATATTTATAATAGAACTGCTCAGTAAACTAGGAAATAAACAGGCACTTCCTCAGCTTGATAAAGGATAACTATGAGAAACCTACATCTACAAAACTTTAGTGGTGAGAACCACAAAACTTTTTCACTAAGATCAGGAAATAAGGCAAATACCTCTCTGTACTCTTTTTAAACATTCTCTTTGAGTTCTAGATGATATAATAAAATAATAATGTGTGAGGCTTAGAAAATATGAATTAATACTGTATTTGTTCACAGATAATGTGATCATCTATGTAGCAAATCTGAAAGAAGACAAAAAATCTCCTGAAACAAGTGATTATGCCAAGTTTACAAGAGACAATGTTATTAGATAAAAGTCAAATGCTTTCCTATATATCACCAATACACAAGCACAATTTGTTACTGAAATCACAATACCATTTACATTAGCAAACACTCCCCCACTTAGTACTTAGGTATAAATGTAAGAAAATATGTACAAGGTCTAGATGAGGAAAACTATAAACTCTGATGAACAAAATCAAAGAAGACTAAATAAATGGAGAGATAGTCCTGTTCATGGATAAGAAGAATCAGAGTGTCAAGATATCAGCTCCTCCCAACCTGATCTATAGATGCAATGCAATCTTAATCAAAATCCCAGAAAGTTATTTATGCATATTGACAATCTGATTCTAAAGTTTAGAAGAGTCAAGCACAATATTGAAGAAGAACAAAGTTGGGGACTGAAAGTCTGATTTTAAGACTCACTATAAAACTGCAATAATCAAGAGAGTAGTTATCAGCAAAAGATAGGTAAGTGAATTAATGGAACTGAATAGAGATCCCAGAAGTATGCCCATATAAATATATCCAACTGGTATCTGATAAAGAAAAAAAAAGTAACAAATGTAGTCTATATCTTTCACAAAAATTTTCTCAAAATGGATCATTAACCTAGATGTATACCAGAAAACTAGAAAACTCCCAGAAGATAGTAAATAAGAAAATATAGATGACCTGCTGTTGATAAACACCAAAGGTACATTCTATATAGTTCCCGAATAAGGTGGATGTCACTAAAACTACAGGCTTCTGCACTGCAAAAAAAAAAACAATGTAAAGAGGATAAGAAGACAAGTTAAAACCTGGGTGAAAATATTGGTAAATGATTCATGACTAAAGATTAATGACAGTTATTTAAATATACAAAAAAAAATCTATTAGAACTCACCAATAGGGCCTCCCTGGTGGCACAGCAGGTAAGCGCTGCGCTGTGGAGCTGTCAGCTGCGGTGGACGCTAGTACCACGCCAGGCCAGGGAGATTCCCACATGACACGAAAGACCTCTCCTGACTCACCCGCTGCTCCCCTCAGCAGTGTATTTCCATCGATCTTCCTGTTCTGCTCCCCACTCTGTCTCTGGTGAACCCTCTTGCCGCCCCATGCCTCTGGCCTGTACCCCAGCTTCTATCCAGAAATAAATAAATCTTAAAAAAAAACCTTACCAATAAAAATACAAAAACTCAAACATAAAATGGGCAAAGACCTTAATACACACAGCACCAAAGAAGATATGCAAGTGACAAATAAGCATATGAAAAGATACTTCACATTTTATGTCATCAAGGAATTGCAAGTTAAAACAATGAGATATTGCTATAAAATTATTCAAATGGTAAAAATAAAAATAACACTTGACAACCACAAATTTAGGGGAGAATGTGGATCATCAAGAACTCCATTCATTGCTAGTGGAAATGCAAAATGATACAGTCACAATGAAAAGGCAGCGTGGTAGCTTCTTACAAAATGAAATGTACCGTTAACCTACAATCAAGCCCTCGCACTCCTTGGTGCTTACCCATAGGAGTTGAAAAGTTATGTCCACACAAAAATCTGCACATGGGCGGTTCTCACGGCTTTACTTACTATTGCCAAAATTTGGAAGACACCATAGGGTACAATGATACAATGGTAGGTAATGAACAAATGCACTGTGGCATATCCAAACAATGGAATATTATTCAGCACTAGAAATAAATGAGCTATTTAGCCAAGTTAAGGCATGGAGAAACGCTAAATCCTTATTTCTGAGAGAAAGAAGCCAATGTGCAAAGACTCTCAACTGCAAGATTCTAACTAACTTTATAACAAACAATGTGGAAAAGGCAAAACTGCGCAGTGTGAAAAGAACAGTAGTTGCCAGAGGTGGTGTTAGTGGTGTAGGAATAGACAGAGCACAGAGGAATTCACAGCAGTGAAAATACTCTGTGTGACACTATCATGACAATACTATAAAGTGCCATTATTCATTTCCCCAAGCCCACAGGATGTCCACCAAGGTAAAACCTGTATCTCCCTCTCCATTTTATTGTGAACCTAAAGTGCTGATAGAAGTAAAAACTTTAATTTAAAAAAAGGCAGGGAATGAGTGATAGTTCAACAGACACTCAGATATTATTGTATGTTGTTCCAAGAGAAGTCAATGGGATTTGAGAATTAATATAGTTCTCTAGATTTGGAAGATTTACACTTAATTAATAGGTAAAAATGTATCCCGATTCCACAGGAATGTCTGTTGCTCATTTTGAATTCAAGAAATCTCATATTTTTTGTTTTCAGTAGTAAGACAAAATTACACTATCATGCTAAATGTTATGTGGTTTAAAGGCAAAATACGGTGGCTAGTGAATATTATTTGTAAGACACAAATCATTATATCAAAACACTGGCTTAATCACTTAAAAGCATCTTGATTGAGGCTTGGAAGTCCCTTAAAATATTGTGGAATTCAAACACCATCCAAACCATTTATCACTACAGCTGTACTACAATTATGTTTAAGGCATTCCTTGCATTTGAAACAGCAACTCATCAACAGGGAATGCTAAAAGACATGGTCTAACTGTGCCCGCAAAACATCTGTTAAAGTCATAAATTTTCTATGAGACAACTATATGGAATGAAAATGTTTTTTATTAATATTTCCTATCAAGCCATAAAATGGATTGTTACCATAAATTACATAGTGATCTCTTACTAGAATAAACATAAATACCTATTTTTAATTCAAAATTATATTTAAATGGATCATTTTAGACTTTTAATACTTAAAAGGTAATTTATGCTCAATTCTGTTGGTACTAACTTTAAATTACAATTTTAATTTTATTCACAGATTTATGCACAATAAAAGAAAGAAGACCTTAGAAGTGTTGGTTAAAGGAACATGTCTGACCAACTATAGCCTCAGACCTCTGTCTCTGCTGTTTATAGATGACAGGAAGATAAATGCATTATCATATATTGGCTTGTATCACTTGCACAGACAAAAAAATGAATGGTCAATTTTATTTTCTCATTTTTTGGTTAAAGATATGTTTTAGAAAGAGATAGTTCTGTTACATATTAAAAATATAAATGAAAGTTGAAAAATGTTAAAACAAATTTTACATTTAACCCTCCCTTTTCAATCGGAATAGAGTTTTCAGATGGGCTGACTATATTCTTCTATTTCTAATCTGAAATAAGTACCTCTTCAGGTGTCTACCTAGATAGCTGACTTTCATATTTTGGCATTCAAAACAATGGTTCATTTCATTTTTTAAAGACTTTAGCTTTAGGTTTACAGTAAAAATGCATGCACAGCCTCTGCCCCCTTATCAGCATCTCTCATCAGAATGGTTTATTCTTCCCAATTGATAAACCCATATTGACACATCATAATCACACCAGGTCATAGTAGTTTCTCTTAGGGTTTACTCGTGGTGCACCTTTTTGGACTTGACTAAAGGTTTAATGACACGTTATCGTATCATTATAGTGTCATACAGAGTGTTTTCATTCACTGCTGTGAATTTCTTTGTGCTCTATCTATTCATATCTTCTAACACCACCTCTGGTAACCACTGATCTTTTCACTCTGCATTGTTTCACCTTTTCCACAATATTCCACAATATATACATAATATATTATATTTGGAATCATGCAGTGAATAGTCTTTTCGGATTGAGTTCTTTTCAGATTGACTTCTTTTTCTCAGAAATATGGATATTTCTCCTAAATATGGATTTAGGGCTTCTCCATGTCTTAGTTTGAGTTGATAGGTTATTCATTTCTAGTGCTGAATAATATTCCATTGTTTGGATATACCACAGTGTGTTTGTTCATTAACTACTTGTGTACACATTCCTGTCTAAATTTTGGCAAAAATAAGTAAAGCTGTAAGAAGCATCCATGTGCAGGTTTTTGTGTGGGTATAACTTTTCAACTCCTATGGGTAAGCACCAAGGTTAATGGTACACTTAGTTTTCTAAGAAGCTACCACACAGCCTTCCATTGTAACTGTACCATTTGCACTACCATTAGCAATGAATGTGGAGCTCTCGATGCTTCATGTTTTCCCTATCATTTGTGGTTGTCATTGTTTTTGTTTTTGACTATTCTACTCATTGTGTGTGTGTATTTTAAAAAATATTGTCGGATATTATTGTCAAGTGACAACCAATTATTTACTTCCTAAGATAGCTGCAAATTTAGACAAAATCTAATCATCTGTCAAATCTCTCTTTTCTTTTAGTATTGGAACCAAATTTCAAGTTTTCAACCTCAATTAGACTGCACACCTGGTGAAAACTAGCACAAAGACTCCAAAAGTACTGCATTTTTGGCAACTGCATTTTCAACTAAATGACATAATTATTTTTTTCATAAGGAAGACTATGATGGATCCGGTGTAGAAAAGTTCATGAAGTTTGTCAAAAGTGATAATGAGCAATACTGCTGTGGAACTAAAAACACAAGTCGGTGTAGTAAGTAATCCAAAAGAGTTGAGTGAATGAAGCCACAAAGTGGTGTGTTTTATGTGAAATCTGAATTTTATTCAGAATCGTGGTTTATAAATCATAGCTTTTCATTAGGTTGAATCTAATCACATTTGGGGGCAATCAGTGTATACATTTTTAGATGTATAAAAAGCACAAAAGTAAATTAAAGATGAGTCCAAAGTTAAGTGTTTTGAAAATAAGTCCTTCCACAATCCAGAATGGAATCCCCTCGATATGCTGACTTTACCTCCTCCTCCAATTGGTGGGGCCCATGAATATGCTGGCTCAGGGTTCTCCCTGGAAACTGATGTGGATACACAAAAGAGAGGAGTGTATGCATTGCTCACTGAGAGTAATCACTGCCCCTTTGGAGCTGGAGTGGTGTTTTAGTGCCATGTATATTTATGAAATACAGAGAAAGGCTGTCAATTAAAATAAGCAGAAGAATGAAATAGATGATAAAGAAAAATTATCTGCAGACAAGGACAATGATTAAGACAGACAGAGACAGAGAAACAATACACTCCTGAACTCCTGGTAATGTCCAGTTGTTCCTTTTCAGTCCGCTTGTAGCACTTAAATTCCATGAGATACTAAAAATTCCCTAAGTTCTTTTTTTTGCTCAAATTTTAGGGGATTTCCAACCATTATAGACAAAGAATTCCTTAGCAAGACAATATAATTTGTTTACATTTATAATAACATATACTTTTTCTTCTCACAGATAATCCTATTAGTCTGTGTGCTTTAGTATGAGTTTAATTAATATTCAGACAACTCAATCAAATAATACTTAAATAACTAAGAGTTTCAAATATGCCTTAAAAGAGACCAGGAATTGTTGTTAATGTAATATATATGGGACTATAGATACAAAGATATGACTCTCTCTATATACATAGATATATTTACACACACACACAGAGTCAGAAAAAGTATACTTCAGTGTGTACATGCAGAGTTCTTATTGTTTTATTCCAAAAAATGAATAAAGGTGAATTACTAGTTAAACTGAAATTAAACTATCATAAGTCAGGTATTGAGCTAGATAAAATACAAGACTTAGAGCTTTATCCTTTGCAATTCATAATCCAGCTTGAGCTGGAATACACACATGAGACACTCTCTACTACAGTGAGTAACCATCAAATGAGTAATATAGATGGGCAGAGAATGTGTATGTGAAAGTTGTCATTTAGCAAAGGTGATAAAAAAGTTTTATTTCAAAGCTTCACATGGTAAATACTGTGTACTATCAATAATGAAATGTTCTAGAAGTTAGGAATACCAAAATTAAATAATACAGTATTTTTAACTGCTAAAATATCAGGGAAGTAAACTATCACATGCAACTTGCCAAATGCTATCACTCAGCCTCCTAACTGATACTGCTACTTTGCTGATTCACTCTGTATGCTGTGGACTACCCCATCCTCCTTGGAACTAAGCAACAGTCTTTTCAAAGACACCTCCTGTTCTGTTGGCTTCAGCATACACTAACAGTAATAAAATGTAAAGTATAGAGCACCTTTTCCCTCTCCATTCTGCAGCCCCAAACACACACACACACACACACACACACACACACACACACACACACACACACGGAGAGAAGAGACACTTTCTTCCTTCTTTAGCTGAGAGCTATTTTTTAAAAACCCACTGTTACAGGGCAGCCCCAATATAAAATGGGGTGCCTGTTTGTGAGTTCTCACCCGGGCGCTTAAAAGGGACTTATAAGACTCAACTGCAGACACACACAATAAAATTAATAAAAGGTTTATTTACAAAAAGGGAAGGGAAAAAGATAAAGAATAAATTGGTGAATGCATCCTACCAGTTCCGCTGAGCTGGAATCTCAGTAGCGCACTAAAAAACCTGGTCATCAACAACCAAGAGCAAGAGAGAGTCCAAAGCTCACGTCTTTTAAAATACCAAAACACTGTTGCTTAACTCCACCCTCTGTCACCAGCATCCTTCCTTCGGTGATGATGGCACCATGGGATTCATAGTCCTAGATGTCCTGGATCTCTCTGGCCTGAGGTGGGGGTGGGGTCCTGGGACACTCCCCTTTCCTGAGGACCCCCCCTCTTACACAATTTTGTATGACATAGTCTTAGTCATTCTTAGCAATTTACCAAAAAGGTCACCTCCTCCACTTCAAAACAATTCCTACAATACCAAACCAAATAGTCCTGGTTCTCTTTTAAACACCTGCAGTAAATTAATCAAGTAGCACGACTGACCTAAGATGGAAATGTTAGTTCACTGAGCTGGAGTTTACCGTGAAGCCAGAAAGAGTGTTATGCCCACCCAGAATCTTCCTCAGTTTTCTTATTAATCTTCCTTATTGCATGATAGCTTTTTCCTGGACCTCTTTGTTCCTTACTGTTCTTCTGCTGATACTGCAGCTTCTTTTTTCTATGGCAGGGAGTGGGAAGTCTCCTCAACCCTCAGTCTCTTTAAAGAGATACCCTTTCACTGAAGATCAAAAATGTAGTTTAAATTTCCAATGTGGCTCTAGCTTCATATAGAAAGTGCAAAGCGACTATTTTTTTTTCTCCTTTCATATAAAAGTACCACCTATGTAGTTATGAAATTTCAAAGAAAGGGCTTGGAGAGTTATTTTGGACTAACAAATAGTAAAAGAGATCTTTAAGGAATTTTTGCTTTAAGGCAAATTTCTATCAGTTTTTTAACACATATTAATTTGGCATCAAGCAAAAAACGTGTATGCATTTTCATTAAAATACTTAAAGTTTCCTTAGGCTTCAAGACTTGACACATTTTTTTTTAAATAGTCTTTCAACTCAGGGTTTTTAATCACTTTGCAGTTACTGTCACCAGTAGATTTATTTATCTCTCTTTTGCATCTAAAAAACCTGAGACATAGTCTTCTTCCCTGGAGCTGCATTAATTTTTAATCTGTAAAAATATCTAGTATATACCAGCTACTTTATGCTCTTTGTGTCTAAAGAAACCAATAATTGTAGGTTTGTCACCCAATCTAAAGAAGAAGAAATTACGAAATCCATCCCCTTCAAAACTGAAACCAAAAGATTCAAATATCTAGAAATAAATCTAAGAAAAGACATAAAGGA
>PVIJ01011023.1:0-56959 GCA_004024925.1 Scalopus aquaticus
CCCTCCTCCTCTCCCTCCTCCTCTCCCTCCTCCTCTCTCTCTTCCTGCTCTCCCTCCTTCTCCTCTTCCTCCTCCTCTTCTCAGCAGCTCCCACTGTGACACAGACTCTGTCCTTGGGGGGCGGGGGTCTGTGTTCACTGGTCCCCAAAGGAGCAGAGCTGGGGGGCAAGAGGAGAAATAGACCCGGGGCCCCTCCTGACTTCCAAACAGGCCAGATATGACACCCCGAAGCCACCTCCCCGTGGGGGTGAGCTCCCACCTGCGCTTCTGGCCCCTGGCTCTGAATCCCAGGTTCCTGGGCCCCCTCCTGGGGTTCAGTGAATTTGCCAGCGCAGCTCTCAGGACTCAGGGCACCCCTTTACTCCCTAGGGGGTCAGCTGACTCAAAGGATATTAAAGTCACATCCTCAGTTTCGAGGCTACCTCCCACTTCCAGAACATTTCCTAAAAGGCGGGGTGAAACCCCCCCTCAGGTCCCGAGTCAGCTGCTCAGACGTGTCTCAGGACGAGGAAATCATTCGGCAGAGCCGGGGGACCCCAGCGCGGGCAGGCACTGGGAGGCAGGCACTGGAGGCTGTTGCTCGCGCGCGTGGGACCCGCTCTGCCCGTGCAAGAGCAGCCTGAGCGGCGGCGCCCTTTGCTTCACTTTCCGGCACACTTATCCTTCACAGCAGAGGGTTATTGCAGCGTGTTTTTTGGAGTAAATCTCCTGTGTTCCTTGCCCTTCATTTTTTTAATTTTATTTTTAAAAGATTTATTTATTTATGCATACAAGCTGGGGTGCAGGCCAGAGGCGTGGGGCGGTGAGAGGGTTCACCAGAAACAGAGTGGGGAGCAGAACAGGCAGATCTACGGAAACACACTGCTGAGGGGAGCAGCGGGCGAGGCAGGAGAGGTCTGCCGCGCATATGGGAATCTCCCTGGACGGGCGTCGAACTCACGTCGCTGCTCTACAGCGCAGCGCTTAACCGCTGCACCACCAGGGAGGCCCGTTCCTTGCCCTTTAGACTAAAGAAGCTCAACTTCTGGGGTCGGGCTGCTGGAGCAGGTCAACCTGTTTATATCCGAAGAGTAAAGCAACTGCTGTGGCCTCTAGGGGTGGCGCTTGGGGTCCCCGTTTGTCCCCAGCTAATGAGCATCAGGCTGGGACTCAGCCCCACCTAGTGGCTGCTTGGAGCTTACACCATGGAGGAAGGGGAGAAGTGGGAGCTCAGGCTTGTCCACAGTGTCAGCTTCTCTAGTTTTCTGGGGGCCCTCTAAGTACAAAAGCCCCAAGAAACCCAGGACATCTTGGTGGATGGAGAAAGTATATCCCAGACGGGGCTCATCTCTGCCCTCTCCATTACTAGATAGGAAACAGCACAGCTGTTTTACCTCGGGGGTACCCCCTCACCTTCTCAGCCCCTCTACTCCCCCACCTCGAACACCATCTGTGTCCATAAACTTGAACTCTGACTGGGTCGCAGGAGACCCAGCGAGGGAGGCGGTGAGAGAGACAGATTAAGAAGCGGCCTGTTCTGAGGGCTCCTAATTACCCAAGAGAAACAGACCCTATTTCAACCCCAAAGGACCCCAAGAAAGTCCAGAGCAGCTTTATTTATACCAGATCAAACGGGAAACAGCCATCCAGGGAGGCCGATAAATTCATGTCTGCGTGGGGTGTCCGTTACCGTCCTCCCCGTGTTCTGTGTGTAGACCGCAAAGGGAAAGGTCGGGGGAGTAACAGCCTGCTAGGACCCCAGAGAGCCCTGCACAGAGGGGAAAGGCGGCCTTTAGCTCTGCGGCTCCTTTCTGTGAAGTGTGGGGCAGGGTCATCTCAGGCCAACGCTGGGCCCCACTCTGGCCCAGCGGCCATGCCCCGGACACCTCAGTCCCGTGGGCAAATGCGTCTCCATGGACAGGACTGGAAAAGCTTCACTTTTTGCTAAAGAGCGTGGAGAAAATCGCTTTATTTTTCCCATTCTACCCCCCTGCTCCCCTTGGGTGAGAGGCTGGGGAGAGAAGAGCGCTTTCCAGCCAGAGTGCAGGGCAGGAGGGGACTCAAGGGGCCAGAGACTTGGGGCGGGGGCGAGATCCTGCAGTGGAGAGAGTTGAAGAAGGGACTCCCCAAATTCTGTGGACGAGCTGGCAGGAATCCCAGACTCCACCCCTGCTGGTGTGTGAAAAACACGGAACGAGTGAAGTGGACCGTCCTCACGGACCACACCTGCGAGCAAGGCCGAGGGCCGCGAGCTCTTAGGCGACATGTTCAAAGAGCTTGGCCAGGCCTTGGGACGCTGCCCCGACCCTGGACACTCGCGTCCGCAGTCTGGATGGAACCAGGTGCGCTGCATTCTAAAAGAGGGATGAAATGTCAGAAATCGCCAGGGACTCACTGCAGGTAGGACGAGCCAAGGAAGGGACCCCCAGCAGGTCCCAGAGGGAGGCCACTTGCCCCGCACGATCGCGATCGCGGGTCGGGTCCCTGGGCGATCCCTGGGGTGTCGCGGTGGATTGCGCTGTGCTGGGGTCTGAATGTCCATGAGGGAGACGAGTGGGAAGTAGTGGCGCCCTCGTGTGGCCACAAGTGGAACCGCACCTCCAAGCGCGCGGACTCTAAGCAAAGGACCTTTCCACCTTCGTGGCTTTCAGAATAGTGGCCCTTTGCAGTGTTTTCAGAACTCGGTTGGAGGCAGACGAGAAGTGATTATTCGTCGCTCTTACATCCATTTTGTTTACATGCTTATTGAGGTAACGTTGGTCTATAACCCTCTTCTAGGCGTGTAGGGTCACATGTCTGCGAATGTAGAACACGCCAAGCACCCATGTCCACCACGGTCTTCTGAACCCCCTCCCCTCTGCCGCCCCCACCCCTCCGCCCCTTGGTACTGTAGTCATATTTCTAGGGTCGTAAATCTCAATGTTTTTAATGTGTGCTTTCTTCCAGAAATCCTTTTTTTTTTAATGGCATTTTGAAAATATTTATGCATACAAAAAGTGGGGTGCAGGCCAGAGGTGCGAGGGTGAGAGGGTCCATCAGAGACAGAGCGGGGAGCAGAGCAGGCGTAATGACTGAAGTACGCTGCTGAGGGAAGCAGCGGGGAGACAGGAGAGGTCTGCTACACCGTGTGGGAAGCTCCCTGGCTGGGGCTCGAACTCGTGCTGCAGTGGTTGGTGATAGCTTGATAGCGCTGAGACTTAACCCATGCGTCACCAGGGAGAGCCAGAAGTTCTTCTTTTTTTAAATGTATTATTCTAAGGGACCAGATGCACTTGCATATACCAGTAAAGGGTAAAATAAATAACTAAACAAATGAAATAGTGTTTTCCTACAGTCTTATTTAATCCTACGTCCAATTGCTCCCTGTGCAATTTATGATATACAGGAATTTACAATGTGGACATGACACGTATAAACTGGAACAAGAATTTTGTGGTACACAACTGTTGTTATTTTGTGAAAATTGAAAATGGTGTATTCTATGAAAACACTCAGACACACAACAGATACAAACATCTGGGACCTCTCTTAATTTCCTGCTTTGACGATAGTTTATCCTTTGCACACGAAACTGATCTGCTCTTCAGAAACGACTCGTGTCATCTATACACACGTGGTAATGGCCCCAGATGAGAATTTTTATTATTATAAAGTTGCTTGTATGGAAACCACCTTTCTCACCGTATGTGCACACTTCTAGTTCTCCTTAGAAAATGTTCTTTGAAGCGTAATAAGTCCGAGCGTGACCCCAGTGGCATCCTTTACACAGCTCTGGGCATCTGTATTATGCAGTACGAACGCCCACTTGTTGGGAAATTACCCCAGGGCTCCCAACATCCGGGAGTTTTGTCCTCAGTTAAAACTATTTCCTGATGACCTGTCTCCGGGACTTTCATTTCTGCGTGATATAGAGCTGGATTTCTCTGGAAAAGATGACTTTTTGGACTCATTCCTATTGCCTTTCTCTTGTGAAGTGAGAGGACATTGGCTGTAGACAACGTTCCTTTATTCCCATTTAAGAGGGTGCACTCCCAGGTAAATTCTCAGAGACTGACAGAGGCCAGATTTAGCAGAAATGACCCTAATTGTCATTGTGTTCACAGGGACGCTCCTGGCAGAACTACGTGGTACCCAGTGAGACCGGACACTTCCCCCTCCCCCGCTCTTCCCATAACGACTGTGCTCCTGAGCTTTCTTGCCTGCATGAGGCTCCTCATGGGAAGGAGAAAGAACCTGACAGAGACCGTTTTCCCACACATGCCACACGGGTCAGGTTTCCGTCCTGCGTGACTTCTCTCGTGGACGCAGAGGTAGGAGCTCTTGCAAAAAAGGCTTCCACGGAGGAGCACGCTCGTAGGGTCTCTCTCCTGTGTGACGTCTCCGATGTCCAGTGAGCTGTGACTTTGGGGTAAAGATTTGACCACAGGGGACGTACCCGTAGGGTTTCTCTCCAGGGTGGCATCACCGATGGAGAATTAGGTGGCTTTTTGGTGGGAAGCTTTGCCACATTCATCACTTCCATGGGGCTTCTCTCCCGTGTGAGGTCTCTGGTGTCCGACGAGCAGAGTCTTGCGAATGAAGGATTTCTCAGTGTTTGCATTCATGCGGGTTCCCCCGTGTGAGTTCTCTGATGGACGCTGAGGTGTGACTTGTCTATAAAAGCTTTTCCACATTTGCTGCACGTATAAGGCTTCTCTCTTGTGTGAGTTCTTGGATGTGGTATGAGAGAGGACTCACAGGGTTTTTCTCCTGTGTGAATTTTCTGATGTGTTACAAAGTGTGAGTTTTTAAAGATTTATTTATTTATGCATACAAGAACTGGGGTGTAGACCAGAGGTGTAGGGGGCTGAGAGGATTCACCAGAGACAGAGTGGAGAGCAAAACAGGCAGATCTACTGAAATACACTGCTGAGGGGAGCAACGGGCAAGGCAGGAGAGGTCTGCTGCACCATGTGGGAAGCTCCCTGGTCGGGGATCGAACTCATGCTGCAGTGGCTGCTGATAGCTTCATAGGCTGAGAGTTAACTCCTTGTGCCACCAGGGAGGCCACAAAATCTGACTTTTTATTAAAGGCTTTCCCACATTCCCTGCACGCGTAAGGTTTTTGTATTATGATTTGTCTGATGGACAGTGCGCTGTGATGGATATACAAAAGCTTTTCCACATTCACTGTGGGTGTCAGGCTTCTCTACTACATGACTCCTCTGATGTGTTAGGAGGTGTGAGTTTTTATGGAAGATTTTCCCACATTCCCCACCTGCATACGCTTTTGCTCCTGTATGAGTTTACTAGTGAACAAGCTCAGACCTACCCAGAAAGTCTTTCCACATTCTCTACATTCGTAGGGTTTCTCTCCCATGTGAGTTCTTTGATGGATGTTCAGGTTTGACTCGTGCCTAAAACCTTTCCCACAGTCCTTACACTCAAAAGGTATCTCTCCTGTGTGCGTTCTGTGATGTGTCTGAGCTTGGTCTTCTCCCTGTAAGCTTCCCCACATTCTCTGCATTCATAGGGTTTCTCCCCTGCTTGAGCACTGTGGTGCAGGAGAGGGCACTTTGTCCTGAAGGCTCTGAGACATCGGACGCATGCGCAGGCTTCGCTCCGTATGAGTCCGCTGATGCAGAGTGAGGTGGCATTTTGTACTGAAAGCCTTTCGCCTTTCACGGCGTCTATACGGCCTCGCTCCTGTGCGAGTTCTCTGGTGGATTACGAGCTTTGATTTGTACCTGAAAGATTTCTGACACTCACTGCAGTCAGAAGGCTTCCCTTCCCTGTGAGTTCTGGGATGACTTTTAAGACTTGTCACCACACTAAGAGCCTTCACACATAAATTATGTCCATAGCATGGGGCTTGAGAACGGGAGGCTTCATGTACAGTATGGAAAACTGATTTCTCATCACCCTTGAACTCATCAGAATTTATTTCTCTATCGTTTTTACTCTGAAAAGTCGATTCGAAACGCGATTCAAACTTATTCCTCCCAGGACAGACTCATAAGGCCTGTCTATAAATGGATCAAAAGTTTTGCTCAGAGGAAATATTTTTCCCAATGAGCTGTTTTCATGAACAGTCCTCCTAGGTGCAGTCTTCTCCATAGCTCCTTGACATCCATCAGAAACTCGCCACGTGATGGTGTGTGTGGGGAGCACAAGAGGGATGGAGCCTCAAGCCTCTCGAGGAGAACTGAGAAAGTGCCACAGCCTCAAGAATCCAATAAAAGTCTCAGGAAGCCAATAAAAACTGGAGGACAGATAACAAACTGAGGGGCGCGGGTATAGCAAACGTCAGAACAAGTCGATGGATATTTGCAAGCCCAGCAGCGCCTGTATGAGCTGTGGCTAAGAGGTGGGGGAGCGCGGATGTGCCCAGCAAGTTGCAGGATCCTCGTGTCTGCTCCGGTGGAGCTTTGACGCCTGACGGCCGAGCTCCCCACGCGGACCGCAAAGGGACCCAACCGCGCCGCACGCGGCTCCGCTGCACGCGACCCCTCTGCCCCGGAGCCCAGCCCCCCAGGGGCTCACACAACCACCGGGTTTTCTCACCGATCCCACTGCGGTCTCCCTGGAATTTGATTGAACTTCAGAGATTTCTCTCTCCCGTCGGGTTCCTAAGCCAGATAGAGGCACCGGCCTATGGCCTACGGCCTACGGTGGCCGAGGAGTCCGAGCGCCTCAGGCCTGGCCACACTTCCTCTTCCGGCTTCGCCTCAGGGCGTAATATGGTGGCGCCGTCTGCTGGGGGCAGCCATCTTTGAATATTCGCAGTACGGACTGCAAAGGGCTGTTTTGATGCCGCTGAACAGGATGGCTCCAGGCAGTGAAAAGACACTGAGCAGTTGCCTCTCCTAGCAGTTCAACCCCGCGTGACGGGGCAGGAGGAGTGGCTAACACAAAGCAGACATGGCGCAGACGACGCCCTCGGAGGCCAGGAAGTTGTTAGAAAATGACCCACTGAGCGCGGCCATCTTAGGGAATTGGCAAGTGTCCGTACAGCAGAGAACAACGCCCGGAAAGGGGAAAGGCATAGACCCTGCCTTTCAGCCTGTGAGGTTAGATTTAGAAGGTCTGAGTGAAGGTCAACAATACATCCTGAATGGCCTCCACCCCCATCTCCTTGTCAGAGCCCACAGGTGCCAAGAACTACAACTCCCAGCATGCCATGGATCTGCTGTGACTCTTGACTTCCCCAGGGGGCGCTAAGCAGCCATGCTTGGTATAAAACCCAACCCACGAGGGATTTGGCTTTTCTTTGGCTTTTCCTGCTTTCAGGGAGCACCCAGGGTGTCAGAGCAGAAGGTGTTACTGGTAGGACACGTTGGTGTTGGTGTGTGTGTGTGTGTGTGTGTGTGTGTGTGTGTGTGTGTGTGTGTGTAAGAGAGACAGGCCCATAGGTAGAAATCTCAAAACATTTGTTTTCTTCAGGTGGTAGGTTAATATGTAATCTAAAGATAAAAAAGTAATGCATGTTACCTGATGGTTTATCTTACAATAATTATTTTATAATAAAATACAGACAACAAAGCTATTTTCATTCGATTTTTGTAATTTTACCAAAACTGTGGCCAGGGCTTCAAACTACATTTAGAGAAAGTTAATTATAAAGCAAAAGGGGAGAAAGTCAAAAGAAATATTTTAAAGCCTAAACTACCCCGAGACACAGGTGTAACCCCTGCAAGACTGCTTGCTAACGTGGCTTGAGTAACTACAAAGTGCTAGTACTTTATTATATGAGTAGTTCGTACTGTTTTACTTTTTTCTAGACAGTTGGGAAAGGAATCTCCAAGAGGTTGAGAAACACGCCCAAGTTCACATAGTAAGTGGCAGAACATGGATAAAACCCAAAGTCCATGTTCTTTTCCCTCAAACTTACCTTAGAGGTTCTGACAGCTTATGCAGGAAACCTGCAACAATCAATTGAAAGACATCAGTAATAGTAACAGCATAGCACGCAATGAAGGAGAAATTGTTTTTAAGATGAGCTACGTGTATACCTGCCAGGAAATCCTTACTAATAAAAAGTTCAAAGGAAAGAAGTTGTTCGCAGTGGTAGCAAACATAGATGAGAAACAGGGATAAACTTAACAAACAATGCCCAGACTTAGGTGAAAATTAACAGTCACATCTTATCCAGATGATTGCAAAGATTGAATGTAACCTCAGCCAGCAAGCACTGCTAGGAAATGTGCAGAAGACTGTGAAGACATCAACAAGACTTTGTACCAAAAGTCAGGATGACTGGAACAATTTTATCCGTATCAGGCTAAGTTTTTACAAAAAAGCGAATTATAAACTACGTAGGCAACACGATCACATCGTTGCCTTAAAACGAATCACAGAAGAGTGTGGAAAAGAATACACCACCGGTGTCTCTGAGTATCAGAAGGACCCGAAAGGGAAGATCCCAGAGAAGGACGTTTGAAGATCGGGGCCAGCCCCCACACCTGTGACCACCAGCCTTCTACCCGTCATTCTAAACATTTTTCATTTTTGTGCTTCCCCCAGGACCTTGTGACAGGACAAGCCATCACCGACCTCCCCGCCTGGACACTCCAATCGGAGCCACCCAAGGGGTTCACGCTGCTGCTTTGTGCCCCAGGGAGCTGCCAGGGCCGACATCCCCCCACACCAGGACTGTCACTTAAGAGTTGATTTTCCCCTAAAAGACGTTTTCAAGCCCTGACACAAGCTCAGACACACCCAATTTAATTTCTGACACCTTTTAAGCACACTCCCAACCACGGGCTTGCTGCCATCCCACCCACACGCTAGCTGTCTCCCAAGTCACTCGGTGACCCCCCCACTCCCAGGACACCCCACTCGCGGATCTGCCGCCGACGCCGCCCCGGGCTGCCGGCCATCCGCTCCCTCCACCCCGAGGCACGCCCCCTCCCACACCGGCTGCGCCCCACGCGCACGCCCCACAGCCCTCCCTACCACGACTCCCCAAATTCCACAAACCCAGCTCAGCCTGATTCCGGTGAAATTAGAAGCATCCTGCCCTCACCACCTGAGCGGCTTCAGACTCACAAACCCGACGGTTCCTCCTCACTGGTTAAGCTCTTCCTCTTGTAGCATCCGAAGTTGCAGTTAGTCAACCATCGCCCGGGGCGGATGAGGACTCAGTTTAGGTTTCTGGTGGTTTTCCGAGTGTCTGTGTCTAAGGCAGTATGGCGGGGCCCAGTTAGCTGGTTCATGAGGGAGCCGCCATCTTAGGAGGTTTACCGTACAGTCGCTTTCCGCCCGAAGCGTACTGCGCATGCTCTTGCAGGCCCCACGTGACCTGGGCTCCTCCTTTTCAGTAGGCGCTCAAAGCCCAAAGATGGCCGTCCCCACTGGCCATTGGCTGTAGGCAGCGCACTACGTTACACCGGGTGCGGCCATCTTGAAAGAGCTGCACGTATCCGTACAGTTGGCGGCATGGTGTTTGGCTTCTCCGCCACGAGGTACTGGGTTCAGGGGCCCCAAAATATTGCCCAATATTGCCCTTCTGCCAGTAAGTCAGGGCTCACCAGTGAATCACAGCCCCAGTGAAAAGTGTGGGGTGCAGTTTGCCCCCGGCGCCATTGAGGCGCTGCCGGCTCGGCCCTGCTTCCAGTGTCCACTTCAGTGGCTGCAGAGTCCGCATTAGGGCTAAATTGATTTCACCTGCCTCTTGGAAGAAAGAAAATTTGGTGCCTGGTCTTGACCTCCCTCCTTAACAAACTTGGCTCCCTGTTGCCCGCGAGGATCGCATGTAATGTGCGGACTCTGCAGCCTGTAGCTCCAGTTCCGCCATTTGCTTTCTCCACTCTGTGAACAGACCCCACACAGGCCCTGAAAACTGGCTTGAGGCTGCCTGGAAAGGAGTCCTGGGGCCCGCATACCCAGAGCAAGGAGGATGGGCCCTGGGAGCCCGGGCTTCTTCCCCTTTGGTGGGGGGAGCACAGCTGGAAGAAGGTCCTTCAGGACCCATTACTCAGGGGGCCTGGGGCCAGCATCACCAACATTCCCCAGGAACTCGCAGAAATGCAGATTCCCAGGCCCTGCTCCAGACTGATTCACAAATCCTGGGCCTGGGCAGCAGCTACCTGTGTCTTAGGAAGCCCTCGGGGTGGACCTGATGCTTGTTGAGGCTTCAGTTTGACAGATTCAGAGACTAGGCTCAGAGAGGTTAGGAACATGCCTGAGGTCACTCAGCAGTGAGTGTCAGAGTCAAGGATCGAATGCAGCTATGTCTGCCCCTGACCGCGCGTGCGTCTTGCCTCGTGGCCCTGATCGGGAGGTCCCCGAGGGGCAAACGGACTGCCCTTGCTCCTTGGGGGGAGGCTCCTTGGGCCCTGGTCCTGTCCTCCCTGCTGGCCACCCTTGGCTGCCCGCTGGCTGGGAGACTCATTCTAGCGTCTTCTGATGCTCGTGGAGACCAGAGAGCCTCGGGGCCAGACCAGCTCAGTCCCCGGTTGCCCCCGCCAGCAGCGTCAGCACCTTTTAGGAATGCAGGTTCATTTTCATGTTCCACCAGCTTTCCAGGCCTTCTACATCCTCACTACACGTTGTGCCACATGGGTTAAGATACCCCGAAATGGAGTCATGGGGTCGTTTTGGTGCGTTTTTTCAGTTCAAGCCTTCCTTTGGCTCTCCCCCAGAGCGTCAGGGACGGAAAGATGACCGCCCCAGAATGGCGAGCTGGGCGCGGCCATATTTCCTCCCTACAAACCGGAAGTCCAGATGTCCGCGTTGCGTACAGACGCCTCTGACCCTCGTCGGGCGCCGTAGGGCGGCGCGGAGGTGGGGCGATCTCCCGGATGTGAGGTAACGCGCGGAAACGCCTGCTCCGGGAGGTCGGGGTGCTGTCTCGACAAAACCAGGTCCGCGTGGGGCTCTCTCCGTGGGAGGGGCTGAGGGGAGCGAGGTGTCTAGTGACCGGGTGGAGAGGGGACCGTGAAAGTGGGCGGCCGTCGCCGCGGTGTCTGGTGGGGTGCCTGCGGGGCAGGGAGGGTCTCGCCATCAGGGATTGCAAGTCGGGGTTCGGGACTCGGGGTCTGTCTGCAGAGATTGCGTACTGGAGGGGGGCGCGGCTTCGGCTTCGGGGTGCAATATTCACCTCGGTGGCCAGAGCGCGGGAGCTGGGCCCCGCTCCCGGGGTCAACTTTGGGGCTCCCCGAGGGGGTGTGACCAGTCTGGGGAGGCGTGTCGGGCACGAGTTTTCCCGGGGCGGGAGCGGCTTGGCGGGCGGGTTGAGGGTCCATCGTTCCTTCCCGCCGCTGTCCTTCCAAGCCCAGGGTCCCTCTCCGAGGCCTCGTTTGCAAATCGCCTGTGACTTCTCACCTCGATTCCTCTTCTGGCCCGCGGAGGTGAAAGCTTTGTTGGAGATGGAGGTTTAAGCACATCTCAGTGGTAAGATTTCTACTAAAGATGAGGGTGTGGGTCCTGCCTGCAAGTTTCCTGCTCGCACACTTGCCAGCATTTCCTTGCAGCGCTGTCCGAACGCCGGTCACATCATCCGTTGCCCCAGTTCTGTGCCTCCTTGCGAAGGTGTGTCAAACCTTTCACGTAATTCCATTTTCCAGACATTTTCCCATTTCCAACTTTGCTCTATGCTTGATTTTCAGACTTGCAATAAAATGCTGAAACATTGCTATAATTTGCCTCATTTAATTTCATACCGTCAACAGTCATGGATCTTTTAAAGAAGGACTTAGGTGTGTTTTTTTTTTTAAATTTCCGTAGTGGTAGACCCATCAGGAGGCAAACCTCTGCCACCACAGCTGGAATCACTCGCTATGTAGCCAGAATTTAAATACTGGAATCCCAGATATATTGAGAACAGATGGTGATTCTGCATTTACCCGGGATGTGAGTCCCTGAGTCCCTGCCCCTCCTCTGCCCTTTGGCTTTTAACGTTTTCTTGTGCGCCTGAACAATGTTTTTTCCCTTTTCACTCTTCCCTGCTCTTCTTTTTTTTTTTTTTAATATATTTTTTTAAAGACTTATTTTTTTTTATACATACAAGCTGGGGTACAGGCCAGAGGCGTGGGGCGGCGAGAGGGTTCACCAGAGACAGAGTGGGGAGCAGAACAGGCAGATCAGAAATACACTGCTGAGGGGAGCAGCGGGGGAGGCAGGAGAGGTCTGCCGCGCCATGTGGGATTCTCCCCGGCGGGGCGTCGAACTTGCGTTGCCGCTGCCGGCAGCTCCACGGCGCAGCGCTTAACTGCTGCGCCACCGGGGAGGCCCCTCCCTGCGCTTCTTTTTGACGCCCCGTGGCATAGAAGGGCGGTTACATGGAAACGTTTTGTTTCTGCTCTGCTTACGTAACTCCTACTGTTAGGCACTTTCCCATCCCCCGTGATTTCATTATAAAATTTAAAAAAATCTTTATAAAAACTTTGTAAAGAAGCTTTCGAACTGATGGCTAACTTGAAAGAATTTTACGTTGAAATACTGTATGCCTAGGGCCTAGAGTTTACCCTGATTTTATAGTTTCCTTTTATACACGTTTATACATCTCTTTTTAAATTTTTCAAAATGAATTTGCGGATGATTTGCGGGCACTTCCCCCTAAACATTTCAGTGTTTAATTAGAATTTGACTCCCAGCTTTTTTATAACATTGGCTTTATTATTCACATACAGACAATCAAGTGGTTTCGGTGTCTTCATGCTTACGGAACTCTCAGTACAGGCACTTTTAGAGCCTTCCCATCGCCTCCAAAAGAAGCCCCCTACCAGCCCTTATGCAGCCATTCCCTTCTCGGGTAAGCTCCCCCAATCTACCTCTGTCCTTAGAGATGTGCCTGTCCTGGACATTTGCTGTAAACTGGTCCTATGACACGTGGTCTTCCGTGGCCGGCTTTTACCGCTTCGGGCCGTGCAGCCGAGGTGGTCTGCAGTTGAGGTTGTCTGCGCAGGTGGGAGCTGTCGGTCCGGTCATAGTTCTTACCGCCTGCACGATGCTCCACTGTGGGGCCACAGCACGTTTTCTTTATCCTTTTTACAACTGATTCCGGAAGCGCAAGGTGTAGGCTTGCGGGGAGCGCTGGTCCTCCCGCAGTGCTGGGGCTGGAGCTCCTCCGGGGAGAAATGACAGGAGCCAAGTCTCGCTCCCGGGCGTGTGGCCGGACAGTGCAGCAGCAGCGACGGCCGCGTCCTGGCGGGCAGGCGCCTTGGGGTCGGCCCTGCTGCGCCCTGCAGTGTGTGTTCCTGGGCAACAAAGTCCACCCCAGGCTTAGGTTCCTGCTGGGATCCAAGCGATGACTTCGTGCCCACCAGGGTGTGGTGGAGCGGGCGGCAGCCAGTGAGACGGCGACGTGCTTTGCCGGGGTCACTGCGGACGGAGCCGCGCTTGCACAATCCGAACACGCGCACGGCGCGCGGCTGGATGGAAAGGACTAGAAACACGCAGACGCTCCCCTCCTGGGTGTTGTTTCTTTTTTTTTTTTTAAAGTAATTTTTTTTTTTTTTAGATTTATTTATTTATACATACAAGCTGGGGTACAGGCCAGAGGTGTGGGGCGGCGAGAGGGCTCACCAGAGACAGAGCGGGGAGCAGAACAGGCAGATCAGAAACACACTGCTGAGGGGAGCAGCGGGCGAGGCAGGAGAGGTCTGCCGCACCATGTGGGATTCTCCCCGGCCGGGCGTCGAACTCGCATCGCTGCTGTCGACAGCTCCACAGCGCAGCGCCTAACCGCTGCGCCACCAGGGAGGCCCCTGGGTGTTGTTTCTTAAAGTGGGGGTGTCTGAGGAGGCGCCTGCTGCCAGGATATCCCGGTCCCCCTTCTCTGCCACGCTTTTCTTTCATGCCCCCGCTTCCCAGAGGCCTTGTGCTCCCGCATTCGGAATCTGCGCGTGCGTTTAAACACTCCCCAGCGGAGGAGCCCCTGGGTCGCCAAAGGAAGGGCAGCCGGCGCCGGTCGCGAGCCGAGTGACCGCGGGACCCGACCCTCAAACGGAACGTTCTCCCTTCCGCCCGCAGGTCCGCGGCAGGAGCGACCTATGTCAAGGGAAGTGAGGGGGCGGCGTCAGGACCCGGATGTTGTGGGGGCGACCCCCGGGTGGAAGACTGAGGTTCCTGGCCGGAAACTGAGGGGGGCTTTCCGGGAAGAGCCGTAACACGGGGCATCGAGGACGCTGGCGCTTCCCAGGGAGAGAAGAAAATGATCAAGGACCAGGTGACTTTGGGTTTTATTCTTCGCGTCCTTCCCTGGCTGATTTTGGGGGGCTTTGTCAGGCAATGGACCAGAAAAGGTGTCCTATTTCCTTTTTTTTTTTTTTTTTTTAAAGATGTATTATGCAAACAACTGGGGTGCAGGCCAGAGGTGCAGGGGGTGAGAGGATTTCCTAGAGATGGAGTGGGGAGCAAAACAGGCAGATCCACTGAAACACTGCTGAGGGGAGCAGCGGGGAGCCAGGAGGGGTCTGCTGCGGCATGTGGGAAGCTCCCTGGCCTGGGATCGAACTCGTGCTGCAGTGGCTGAGGCTTAACCCGTTGCGCCACCAGGGAGGCCCCTCCTTCTACTTACTTTCCACTGTGAACCTGCAGTGACTGTCGGGCCATGTTTATTCATCCGTGTCTCTGGAATGTGTGTAACGCCAGGTAAATAAATGTGTGCTTAAAACACACACACACACGCTTAAAACACCAGTGCACACATATACTTTAATTACATGTATACCTATTGTAGCTCCTTCTGGCTTAATGGTTACTTACAGAAACTTCTGGTTTCTTGACTGATGCTTGGCTGCACAATCACAGAGTGTTTAGCTAGAGCTGGATTTTGGAAGAGCAGTAGACATCCCTCCTCTGCCTGAGTATCACGGGGTAGCCTCCATGGTGAAAACGAGCAGACGACTTCGCGTTCCCTCCGCTTCCTAACCCGAGAAACACTCACCTGAAATAGGGCTCTTACTGCAGGACCCGCTGACCTTCGCCGACGTGGCCGTGCACTTCACCCGGGAGGAGTGGCGGCTCCTGGCGCCCGCGCAGAAGGCCCTGTACCGCGCGGTGATGCTGGACAACTACAGCCTGCTGGTGGCCGTGGGTGAGGACGTGGGGCCCGCCGGCCTGTGCGGCTTGGGGTGCGGGGCTGGGAGGGGCGGTCCTTGGCTCCTCCATCCTCAGAACCTAACGCCCCTTTCTGGAAATCAAAGCCTTTCCGGGCCACTTCGGAGACCACACAGGTGGGCTCCAGACCACACTGCAGAGCAGACTGGCCTTGAAGTGAGATAAATGATTGTTTTGGTTTCTCAGTGCGTAAGCACGTTGCTCTGGCACTGCTGGGTGTGTCTGACACACAGTGTGACTCTGCATTTAAAACACCTTATTGCTAAAATTGCTCACAGTCACGGAGCCTTCCGCAGGCCAGACTCTTGGTGGGTGGAGGGTCTTCTCTTGGCGCTGATGGTGCTCGCTGGTGACGGGGTGGTGGCAGAGGCTGGTGACTGGCGCTTTCTTAAAATAAGACAACCGTGAGGTTTGCCGCATCAGTGGGCTCTTCCCTTCATGGACGGTTCTCAGGCCTTTCGCCCAAAGAGCTGCTTTCAAAACGAGTCAGTCCTCTCAGCCCTGCCCCCGCCTGGTCCTAAGTTCACGTCGCAGTCTAGACCCTCTGCCACTGTTTGAGCAACGATCACGGCATCTTCCCAGCAGCAGTTCTCACCTTGAGAAATTACTTCCTGTGCTCATGTGTGAGGAGCAGATCTTCATCCTTGTTCAAGATTTATTGTGTTCAAGTTTGTTTGTTTTTTTAGAGATTTATTTATGCATGCATACCAGAGCTGGGGTGTAGGCCAGACATGTGGGAGGTGGGATAAGAGGATTCACCAGAGACAGAGGGGGGAGCAGAGCAGGCAGATGGGACTGGAGTACACTGCTGAGGGGGCAGTGGGGAGGCAGGAGAGGTCTGCTGCACCTTGTGGGAAGCTGCCTGGCTGGGGATCGAACCCAGGCTGTAGTGGCTGCTCATAGCTTCATAGACTAAGACTTAACCCCTGTGCCACCAGGGAGGCCCTGTCTGCTCATGTTTTATCTAGCCAGCCAGCCACGTCTTCCTGCTGCACTGCTGATTCCAGTTCTCTCGCTATTTCCACCCGTCTGCTTCCTTCCTCCTCTGCAGCCCTGAAGCTCTTGATACCATCCATGCGGGTTGAAATCAACTCCCAAACACCTGGGATTGTTTCTGTTCTGACTTCTTGCCTTGAATCACACATGCCCTTAATGCATCTAGAATGGTGAATCATTCCCAGAAGGTTTTCGATTGACTTTGCCCAGATCCATCAGGAATCACGCTCGGTAACAGCTGTAACTGGACAAGGCATATTTCTTAAATAGTGAGATTTGAGGCCTCCCTGGTGGCGCAGCGGTTGAGCGCTGCACTGTGGAGCTGTCGGCAGCGGCGATGCGAGTTCGACGCCCGGCCGGGGAGAATCCCACATGGTGCGGCAGACCTCTCCTGCCTCGCCCGCTGCTCCCCTCAGCAGTGTATCTCTGATCTGCCTGTTCTGCTTCCTGCTCCGTCCCTGGTGAACCCTCTCGCTGCCCCACGCCTCTGGCCTGTACCCCAGCTTGTATGTATAAATAAATCTTAAAAAAAAAATAGTGAGATTTGAGAATCGAAATTACTTCTTGATCCACTGGCTGCAGCAGGAACATCACGTGAGCAGCTGAAGACAATGTCTACCTCCTGCCCATCCTGTCAGGGTTCTGGGGCGACCAGCTACATTGCCAGTGTACAGCAATATTTTGAGAGGACTTTTTTTCTGAGCAGTTGGTCTCCATTGTGAGCTTAAAATGTCCAGTTAACTGTCTTGTGAGCAGCTGTGCTGTCATCTGGGCTTTGCTGTTCTGGTTCTAGAACGTAGGCAGAGTAGCTGTAACATTTTTAAGGCCCAGGCAAGACGATTATTATTATTATTTTAAATTTCTATTCCTGACAAATTTTGGAATGGCCAATGAGCTTTGGCTCCAGCTTACAATCAGCTGCATCAGCCCCTGGGAAGAGTCAGCCCGGCCTTTGATGCCTTTGGGCAGTCTTTGACTTCTCTCCAGCTATCAGAGTGGAGAGGAGCGGAAAGTCCTAGTGGCTTTTTCTTCCAATATAACATTGTGCGTCTGCTTGAAAACCTGGTGCTCGTGTGGCCACCACCTCAGTCCGCCTCTGGCCAGCTTGCTGCAGCTCCTGCCTCGGCCCTTGCTGCCCGTTTCTGTTAGGCGTCTTCTTCCCTTGCCCGCACGCCCCGGCCTCCACTGGCCTCACATCTGCCTTCTGCAGCTTCCTCCCTTTGCCCAGCAACACAGAACTGAAGAGAATTGGGGTTTGCTCTGGGTTATGCTTTGGTGAAGGGAATTTGGGGCTGGTTTGATCTTCCCTCTGGTCCGCTCAGACTTTTCTCCTCACTGGCAGTGAGGCTGTTTCACTTTCGTGCCGTTACTGTGTTCCTGGCGTATCACTTCAGTTCCCTTCAGAGCCTTTCCTGCGCGCTCGGAGCTGGCGGGCCTGAGAGGCCTGGCTGCCCGCCGCTCTGTTTGGGGCTCGCCTTCCCCACCTAGCCGCATTGCTTGGAGCTTTTGATTTAATGTGAGGGTTACCTGACTCCCCCTTTCACTGTGGACTTATTCGCGGGGGCCTCGCGTCAACAGGTGTGTCCCGGGGAAGGGAGGCCCTGGGACCGGAAGGAAAGTGGGGGGCCGGCGGGCCAGGGGGGCGTCAGCACACACACGCCTATTAATGAAGTTTGGCGTCTTCTGCAGGCAGTGGGGCCCCCAACTGACCACAGATCCCCGTGCCAGACAGAATATAAAGTTTGAAATGTTGCGAGAGTGACCTAAATGTGACAGAGACGTGGTGATCCCACGCTGTTGGGAAATGGGGTCGACAGGTCTGCTCCTTGTGGGGACCCCATGACTTCAAAGCGCCCACTGTGTGCGGCTCGCAGGTGGGCCGGCTCTGCAGCGGGACGTGCCGGTGCTGGCGTCCGCCCGGCGAGCCCGACTCTGTTGCCCTTTCCCTGACAGGGTTTCAAGCCAGCGAGCTGGAGGCTCTCGCCGCGCTGACGCGAGGACGGCCGTGGCCGGGGGACGGCGAAGGGCTCGCTCCGGTGTGTGCAGGTGTGTGAGGACCTGCCGGGAGGCGGCTTTGGGGCCAGGCGGTCGTGATTCTGGGGTGTCCCGCTGGTGAGGGTGTCTGGGCACGAGTACGCAGAGCCTCCTGGGAGGTGTTTCAAGGACCCTCACTCTGCTTGGCGCTCAGCCCTGTGTGTCTCAGCGGGGTCTTGCTGTGCCCCCTGCACCCTGGTTTCCTCCCCAGTCTCGCGTCCTCCGCCGCAGTCACCCCATTGCTGCTCTCCCCTCTGCGCCCCTGGCTGTGCAGTCCCAGCTCTCTGCTGCTCTCTGAGGGTAGCCCCGACTTCTGGCTACTGTATTTCTGGCCCCTTTGGGTAATAGGAAAACTACAGCCGTCTGCTGCTTTAGAAGTTAGGTGCGTGTGGTCGCTCTTACAATATTTTATCATGTTTATCAGGCTGCTCTTGACCGCTGGTCACTGGGACTGCAGGTAACTGAGACCACAGAGGCAAAACGCCACGGAGAAGGGGGAGCTCCTGAGCGGGCACGCTCTTCAAGGAAGCTCATGTTAGGGGCAAGTGTAGGTTTGGGGATCACGACACTGAAACGTGAACAGTTCAGCTGTGGCACGTGCACAAGTTCCAAGTGTGGCGGACAAGATGCCAGTGCCCTAGTGTGACGCTTGGACGCCGGGTTCCTGACATGGAGCCCCCAAATCCTTTGGAGTTTCCCGAGTATAGGGGTGACAGGAGCCTGTTGTGGCCTAGCTGTTCTTGGTTTCCAGTTCTTGACAAGCGCGCTCCAGCCCTTGGGTTCTCTGGGGGTGGTGATGGGACTGTGTGCTGATGGAACGGGGGCGGGGGGGCGGCGGGCGGCAGGGCTGGATGGCTTCAGAATGAGGGCTGGTTGTCATGGGAACCAACGCGTCATGTTGGGTCTTTCAGCACCACCCTCTGAGGTGGGGGGGGTGGCACAACTGAGTTCCTCAGCAGCTGCCAGTGATGGAGTCAGGGGGGCCTTAGTGGCAAAGCCTCCTGGGAAGCTAGTTCCTGACACCTTGGCTGCTGACCCCCTCGGAGTAGGGCTGGCGTCTGGTGCTTCCCGGTGGGCTTTCTAGAGCCTACTCTTCATGTCGCAACTGCTGTAAACTTGGCCTGGCTTTGTTCAGTCTACACATTTTTCCAAATGTGGTCTCATCCACTCCCTGTAGTATTTTATTTCCATGCTAATGATTTTCATACTGTTATCTGCGCTAAGACTTACACATCCAGCTGAGTTCTTCGTGTTTGTATTGGACAGCTGAGACCCAGCTGGAGGTCGATAGGCTTTGAAATGCATGCGTCATATCCTCATATTCCAGTACTTGATAATAGGCCCCATCTCACTGAAAGGCAATACCCACGTTATTAATTGCCCCCCATTGTTGAAACCATGAGTGACCCTTTGTGTTCTTGAAACGGGCGGACAGGTTAAAACTGCTCAGGCTCTGAGGCAAGAGCCACCAGAAAGCCCCAGGTCACAGTCTGTGGGTTCTCTCTCATGCGCACAATTGCAAGAGACCTCAGGCTACAGGAACAACAACAAACATGGGGTTTATTTTACAAACAGGGAAACAAAGAGCTTACTGCATCCACAAATGGTGACATCTCACCCCAGAAAGCATCAGTGATAGTCACCAACATATTCATTTTGAATGGTCTAACCTTGTTTATCCACTGACTGATTTCATCTTTTGTTTTCTTTATATATGTTACTGCCCTTTGCCCTTGTCTGAGTGGTAACAAACATATCTACTTGGATTTCCTTTAAGCTGAGGTCATAGTGTTGTTGGTAACGAGCCAGCCTGCACAAAGAAACTTGTGAAGTAGTTTTATTTGCTACCAACCTCATGTAGAGTCTTTATTTTCTTCTTTCTTAGATATCAAGAAAGTTAACGGTCACTTGCAGGGACACTTGCAACATCAAAGATGTTCAAAGAGAATAGAAAAATGCCCTAAACATACTGCATCAGGAAACACTGTTCATCAGAGTAAAAGTAATTTTCCTTTCAGGCAAAATCATGATATATTTGACATACAGGGACAAACACTGAAATCAAATTTAAGTTTAGCAAACCGGAACAGAAACTGTGAAATAAAAAGCTCTGTTGAGATTAATGGAGATGCAAAATCCTTCCATGCAAAGCATGAGCCATTTCACACTGAAGTTCAGTTTCCTGAGTATGGAAATACTGTGAACACAAATTCACAGTTGGTTAAGCATCAAAGAACTCAGCAGATAGATAAGCCCCACGTATGCAAAGAGTGTGGGAAAGCCTTCATCAAGAAGTCTCACCTGGTTGATCATGAGAGAGTTCACACAGGAGAGAGACCTCATGTATGTGGTAAATGTGGGAAAGCTTTCTCCAGAAAGTCTAGGCTGACTGAACATCAGAAAACTCATTTAAGAGAGAAACAGTACAAATGCACTGAATGTGACAGAACCTTCCCCAAGAAGTCACGGCTACTTACTCATCAGAAAATGCACACAGGAGAGAAACCCTATGTATGCAATGAATGTGGAAAAAGCTTCATCAAGAAGTCTCGGCTTGTTAATCATGAGAGAGTTCATACAGGAGAGAAACCTCACAGATGCAGTCTCTGTGACAAAGCCTTCTCCAGAAAGTCCAGGCTCACCGAACATCAGAGAACTCACACAGGAGAAAAACCTTATGAATGCCTCGAATGTGACAAGGTGTTCCGATGGAAATCACAGCTCAACGCACATCAGAAAACTCATACAGGAGAGAAGTCGTACATATGCAGTGACTGTGGAAAAGGCTTCATTCAGAAGGGCAATCTCATTGTACATCAGCGAACTCACACTGGAGAGAAACCTTATGTATGCAGTGAATGTGGGAAGGGCTTCATCCAAAAGGGTAATCTCCTTATACATCGACGAATTCACACTGGGGAGAAACCTTATGTATGTACTGAATGTGGGAAAGGCTTCAGCCAAAAAACATGCCTCATATCACATCAGAGGTTTCACACTGGAAAGACTCCCTTCATATGCACTGAGTGTGGAAAATCCTGTTCACACAAGTCTGGCCTCATTAACCACCAGAGAATTCACACAGGAGAGAAACCCTATACATGCAGTGACTGTGGGAAAGCCTTTAGAGATAAGTCATGCCTCAACAGACATCGGAGAACCCATACAGGAGAGAGACCCTACAGATGCTCTGATTGTGGGAAAGCCTTCTCTCACTTGTCCTGCCTGGTTTACCACAAGGGAATGCTTCATGCAAGAGAGAAACAGATAGGCTCAGACAAGTTGGAAAATCCTTTCTCTAAGAGTCACAACTCAACACATTCAAGTGATGTCACACAGAAGAAAGACCCTGTTATGGTGACCGTGCAGATGCCTGTAGTGGCAGCTCACACTTCACACATCAGCAGGTTCCCAGCAGATAGGACAGCCGTGGGCCAGCCAGTGACCAGGTGTGCACCATCAGCAGATGACAAAATTTGTGCAGAAGAGAAACCTTCTGGATGCAGTGCCTTCAGAGATCAGTTACGCCATATTTTATGTCACACAGAACACTCAGGAATACATGGTGATACAGTCAAAGTAGAAACACCTTGAGTAAAACCTCTAGCTCATTCTATGGCCAACCAGTGTCTACTGAGCAAAACTGTGTGAATGCAGAGCCTGGGACATTAGACTGTGGAACATTAGACTCTGTCCATGCATTCCAGGGCCCGGAGCATCCCTGAGCTCACGGTGGGTAGAAATACAATGATCAAGGAAGAGTCCTTTTCCCAGGGAATGAGGACCAGAGAGCCCACAGCCTAGGAGAAGTGTTGGACCTTTGAAGACAATGGATGCTGTGGAATTGTTTAATGGTACATGCTGGCTTATCCCTTGGCAGGAATCCACTAACTGTGGAACATCTCCAGCAACATTGCAAAGAACTCGTGAAGCGCAGAAGCCCTGTGAAAATGAAGACGGAGTAATTTCTAACATCACACGTTAGACAGTCTACCAGGTGTACATTTTAGGACACTAGACCTTGGCCCAGAATTCTAGTTGAGACATGTCCCTGACTCCTTAATTTAAAGAACAGGATCTGTGTCGCAGATCCTGTTATAACTTGATGCGCACACCCCCTTGGTGGGGGTGGCGGGAGGGGGCAACATTATATGATGAGCTCTTGCATTTCTTTGGACCTGAATGTATTCAGTCTGTCATTTCAGACTCGTGAAGTCCTCCCGAAGGAATCTGAAGGAATTTAAAGCAATCATGTCACATGAAACTGTGGACATGTTTAACCTTGTAAACAGCACCCTCAGGACCAGTGCAAAGCTGTTCCTTCCCTGGAAAACAGTCCCCATCCTGTACTCTCACCACACAAGAACTCTCACCTGCTGTTGCTCTCATCTGGGGCCCTTCCAAGATGGAGATGAGGTCAGTGATGGACTAAACAAAAAGTACTTGTTGCCCTTGAGGTACCTTGTTTTTATTTTTTAAGCTGAATTACATGCAAATAGCAATTTTACTCTCCAACAAGGTAGTCCAAGGTTGCTTCCCCCACCTGAGCTCAAAGGGACACACAGTGTGAGGAACCATCATTTCTGGTCCAAGCGTCATCTTTTTCAGAGAGATGGGGGTGAAAAGGACTCACCTTTTTTCTTACATAAAATATGGTATGGATTTTTAAAAATGTTCTTGATCTCTCTACTTAAGTTATAAACTCATTGATAGTTCAGAAATGATTGCCCCTCAGCTCAGAACAAAACAGAAATGAGGGGCCTCCCTGGTGGCGCAATGGATTAAGGGCAGCGCTGTGAAACTGTCGGCCGCTGCGATGCAAGTTTGATGCCCGGCCAGGGAGATTCCCACATGGCGCAGCAGACCTCTCCTGCCTCGCCCGCTGCTCCCTTCAGCAGTGTATTTCATTTGATCTGCCTGTTCTGCTCCCCACTGTCTCTGGTGAACCCTCTCACCACCCCACACCTCTGGCCTGCACCCCAGCTTGTAGGCATAAATAAATAAATCTTAAAAAAAAAAAACAAATGAATTCTATGTAGATTTGAAAGGTGAATGAATGACCTAATTCATAGGCTCATCATTCAAAATAGTTTTTATCACTGAAGGAAAGAAGTTACTGGAAAGAAATTCTAAACCTTAGCATTCTTCTAAGAAAGTTTTTAAAAATCCTGAATAGAAGCTCCTCACAGACTACAAAAGGGCAGGCCAGAGAAGGAATAGGAGCCACAGGATAAGCCTCATTAATGGAAGAAAATAACCTCCCTCTGAAAGCGAAGGCAAGGGTGTGAGGTGGGTGATGGCGAGAGCCCTTGGGTGTCTCAGTGAAGCGCCCTTATGTGTGACCCCAGGCTTGATGTTGCCACCATTTCAAAGCTCCTGGTTCCCGTGTGGTGTGAGGAATTGGGACACGCAACTCCGCATCCTTCCTGCTCTGCTCTCCTGAACTTGGGGCCCTTGGCCTCTCCCAGGCCCCTGAGTTCTTTCCCTTGATCCAATAAGGTACGTCCCTTAAAAATCGAGTCCCACTTTATCAGGGAAAAAGAGAAATTTGACATGGCTGATGGCTAAAATGCAAGCTCTGGGCCAGGCACTGATGTCGACATGGGCGCCACTGAGGAGCAAGACGGCATGACGTAGCTGATACGGCGTACGGGGAAGTCACGTGCAGGCAGACACTGGGGAGACCTGGGCTCGTCCTGTGTGAAATACGTGCTTGATGCAGAGACCGTGATCTGGTGCTAACCCAGCACCCTCCACGTTGCTCAATTTTGTCTGGAATGTCTGAGATCATTTACGTGAGAGAACACTGCCGAGATCACGAACAGATGGGAGTCAGTATCTGGGTGCTGCTAGAAAGGAAAAGCTAGAAGAACTGGTGGGGGAAGGCAGTATGATTAGTGGAGTCTGAGACACATAATCTGTACTGTTTCTCCGGGACAGTGCGAAGGATTAATTGAAAACAAGTACCTAAGGTTGATTTCGAGGCCTTTGTGGATGCAGGGTAACCACAGAACAGCAGCCTTGCGCGAATCTGTTCACCCAGTGACTATCAACAACCTCCCTCTCCCTGGCGTGCCACCAGCTGAGGACAGTGGTGAAGGGGGCTGCGGCCATCGCTATTTATTCATATATATAAAGCCACAGTGCCCCAGACCTTCTGGTAAGCATGTAGTCTGAGAATCTTAAAAGAGTGGCTAGTTGGGGCCTCCCTGGTGGTACAGGGGTTAAGTCTCAGCACTATGAAGCTATCAGCAGCCACTGCAGCAAGAGTTTGATCCCCACCAGGGAGCTTCCCACATGGCACAGCAGACCTCTCCTGTCCCCCGGCTGCTCCCTTCAGCAGACTACGTGTTCTGCCCCCCAATCTGTCTCTGGGGAGTCCTCTCATACCTTCCCCACACCTCTGGCCTACACCCCAGCTCTTGTATGCATAAATAAATAAATCTATTTTTTTTAAAGATTTATTTATGCTGGGGTACAGGCCAGAGGCATGGGGCAGCAAGAAGGTTCACCAGAGACAGAGTGGGGAGCAGAACAGGCAGATCAGAAATACACTGCTGAGGGGAGCAGCGGGCGAGGCAGGAGAGGTCTGCCGCGCCATGTGGGAATCTCCCCAGCTGGGCATCGAACTCGTGTCACCGCTGCCGACAGCTCCACAGCACAGCGCTTAACCGCTGCGCCACCAGGGAGGCCCAATAAATAAATCTTTAAAAAAAAAAAATTAAGAACTCCAGTTCTCCTAAGGAGAGTATTAATTGAATGGGAGAGGGGAAAAATTCTTAATAACTGTGTATAAGTAACCCAGGATACAAGTACTTTTCTTCCTCAGAGAGAGAATGCATTTCTGGATAGTCTTTCACTAATTCAGTAGCCACTAGCCACATGTGGCATTTTAAGTGTAAATGAACTGAAGTGGAATTTGAGTTCCATTAGTGCCTCATCTCAGTGTCCCAGCTCAGTGGCAGTAAGTGACCAGTGAGCACCACCTCAGATGGGGGGGGGGGGGGCGTGCAGGCCCGTCCACCGTCACAGAGCGGTCTGTTGGGTGGTGTGGGTTTGCAGAACCATATTTTTCCCGACAAAAGAAAAGTGAATCACACATTGATCTGGAAGATGAAAGTTACTGGACTATGAAGCAGTATTTGGTCATTACAGAAAATGAGCAACTAGGAGGAGAATGGAATTGTTCAAAGGGCATTTTGTGTGTAGAGTTTTTAGGCTCAGTGGCTGCATCAGTATAAAAGAGGGAGAGAAAAGGAATAGGACCCCCAGGATAAGTAATATAAAAGGCATGAGAACCCCGGTCTACGATGGAGGAAGTGAATGGAGGTTAGTCTCCTTGGAACATCCTGGGGAAGAAACTCGTATTTGCTCACATACTTCTCACCTCTGAGACCCTTGTCCCTTCTCTATCCAGAGTTTTCCCCTTGATCCAATAAAATCCTGCGGTGGGGGGGGGGGGAAACACCGATTTCTGCTTAGAGAAGAGATGGACATTTGCTCTGCAGTAGCTGCCTACACTCCATCACAAGCCCTGGATTATTGGATTAATTCACTGCAACTTCTATTTTTAATCTCATAGGTTTGGCCATCTGGATACTTGTGTAGTGCAGTCATTCGATAACTGAGAACAGAAAAATAACAGGAAATTATTAATTTGTGTTTTACAAGGACCATCTTACCTGCTTTATGAAGATGAACTGCAATAGGCCAAGAGTAAACGGAATATTCTAGTAACCTAGGTGAGGGCCAGGACAGCAATGACAGAAATGGAACCGACTTCCTCTTTTGACCTGTGGTTATGTGACCATCAGATGATTCTGAGAATTAAGGGCTTCTGGGGTTGAACATAAGCGAGCAAAGAGGAAGAACGTGGCATCTGGGCCACAGCCTGCATATGCAAAATCGCGGGTTCCCCGCCCCCTCCCCGCAGGCCTATGGGGGAGGAGATGAGTATGAGCTGAGGCAGGGCTGGAAGTGGATACTGGCAGCGACCTCTTGGTGAGTGATGACGGAGCACAGGTTAATGGGAAACACAGTGCTTTAATGTCATTTAATGTTTTGCACGTATATGGTCACAGACTTTCCATTCTCAATACCCAAAAACCTGCCAAGATCCACCGGCCTGTCAACAACGCGCATCTTGGAACACCATACAATGGCATATGAAGGACTGAAAAGCATCGACTGCTGATACTTAAAGACTGGGATGCCTTTCAAGGCAGACATGACAGAGTCAGATGAGCGCCTACAGTAAGGTCCTGCATATAAAGTGGAGACTAGTCTAGTGCAGACGGCGCTCCGACTGGTGCCTAGGAGACTGCAGGTTTTGCAGGGGGTCTGGGGGAGGGGCACGACGGGGCAGAGGCTCACAACGTCTATTGTTTCTACTCGCTTGGGGGTCGCTGCACCCCTCTGCCCCCACTGCCATTCCACTTTCCCAAATCTTGATGTTCCTTCAAAAGCATTTCAACCGGCCAGTTCTCAGTGCAGCGCCCCAGCGTGTTGGTTCCGCCGTACGGAGGTCGAACCTCCTCCAAGATGGCCGCGCCCACGGTGCTCCTGCTTAGCGGTGCCCACACAGTCCGACTGCAGCGCATCTCCCGCTCACTTTGTGGTCAGGCCGGCCTGAGAATTTACACGGCCTTGGATGGGCAGCACGGCACAATGCTCGCGTGCCCAGACTTACTTTAATTTCCCTCCCAGTTAGGCGGTCACAGCTGAGACATTTCAGCGGCAGCTTCTCAGCGTCACCGGCTCCCAGAACGACCGCCTCACCTTCCAGAAGTCAGCGGCGTCTCAAGATGGCGGCCCCCAGGGCGCCGGAGCGGCGGCGGCGCGTACTATGACGCTATAAGAAAGAGTCGGAAGCCCGTCCTCGATTGTCCATAGAAACCGCGGCCGCTGCGCCGCTGACCCGCTTCGTTATTGCTCTGGAGGACCAGGCAGGGCGAGCGGCCCGAAGAAAGAGACATTTAGGGACGCAAGTGAGGCCTTGAAAAGGTAGCTTTGGCTTCAGGGGAGAATCTGGTCCGGGTGTGGGTCGTGGGTAGACAAAGTGATGTCAGGGGCGGTCTGCTGCCTCCTCCCAGGTGCTGGTTCCTGCGGGTCGCGGAGGTCGGGCAAGGGTGGGCGTTGTTGTTGTTGTTTTTCCTTCTCATTTTGGAGGGAAGCGGGTGGGGTCGCGAATGGACGTCGGTGATCGGCCTGTCTGCGACCCGTCTCGGGGGTCTCTGGCAGTCAGGTTTGGGGTCTTCCCCGGTCATCCTCCCTTTAGGCGATCGACGGCTCGGCGAGTCCGTGTTCGTTGAGGAATGTGGTGTCGGTTTCGGGTCCTGAAATAACTTGGAAGTGAAAGGGCTTAAGTACCTGAGTGAGTTTATTAAAGAATCAAGACTGAGGGGATCAGCCTCTAGAGACTCTGGGAAGGCTGCCCGAACCCCGAGCCCCACCGGGAGGCTTTTACAGTCTGCAAGGATTTTACATTTTTACATTTTACATTTTCAAGGATTTTCACAGAGAAAGCCCGGGGAGGTGTCGGTTTTCTGTATCTCTCGGATGGTGCCTGTGTGTTGAGGAAAACAAAAAGGTTGTTTAGACTCTTATCTCTGGGAACTGGGAGTTTTATTTGCCCGGAGACAACTTCTTTGTTGGTGTTGCTGACGCAGCTTCTTCCCAAAGCCAGTGCAACTCTGCCTGGGTTCTTTGACTGCACCCCTTAATTGAGTCCAGGGAAGGGGGTCGTTTACACTGTGTGTGGTTTAAGTTGACAGGGTCCGCTTGGTATCTGTCCCTCTGCTGGGGCGCTGGCTGTTTTCTTTCCCAGCCTTCTATGACTGCTGAAGGCTTGGCCTCTCGGGATCCCTGACTGGGATGCACTTTAAGCGCAAACAGCTGCTGGAATAGATTTGTTAACATCCTCCCAAAGTCCCTTCTCCACAAATGTTCTAATCCCTTTTGGCTCCCCCCATCTTCCCACCTTATCCCATCCTTTTAAACCTGCGGAAATCAAAGTCTGGCGGGAGATGAACGATTCAGTATTTTTAAAATTAATAAGCTTTTTGCTTAAGATTCTGCTTTTATCCTTCCACCTGCAAGTGAACTGTAAATTTTCTTTCGGGTCCTGTATGTGAGTATAGAAAGACTGCTGTTTTCCCAGTATTTATATTTTTGAGTTGTCTTTTTAAAATTTTGTATTTATAGCTCATTTTCTCTCCCCCCCCATTTCCCCTTTCTCTTTCCCTTTTTGGTGTGCTCATGATTCTTCATATTGAAGTTTATATCTAGAGGGTATATAGAGATATAAGATTTCTTTTTTTTTCTTTTTTCTTTTTTTTTTTTACATACAGCTGGGGTACAGGCTAGAGGTGTGGAGTGGTGAGAGGCTTCACCAGAGGCAGAGTGGGGAGCAGAACAGTCAGATCAGAAATACACTGCTGAGGGGAGCAGCGGGCGAGGCAGGAGGGGTCTGCCGCACCATGTGGGATTCTCCCCGGCCGGGTGTCGACCTCGCGTCGCCGCTGCCGACAACTCCACAGCGCAGCGCTTAACCGCTGCGCCACCAGGGAGGCCTGAGATATAAGATTTCTAACATAATTTAAAGGAAACACTTGCAGATCCTAACCGACCCATATGGTCTCATTTCTCTGATTGTTTTGAAAATTGCCTGCGGCTGAGGTTAGTTCCGTCTTGATTCTCATTTGCTGTTTCCCCATTTCTATTCATGCCTCTCCCACATAGTCAGGATCTTTGGTTCGACTAGACAGGGGTGTGACATCCTCTGGGGAACCAAAATAAAGAGACAGAAATGCTGGGAACCATGTGTTTAGGTGAGTAACAGCCCGAGGGAATATACCCCTGAAAGTAATTTTGCTGTCCACCCCGCAGGGCCTGGCTGGAGACAAGAAGTAAATGAAGAAGGAAGTGGCAGTTGGACCTAGAGGCTGTCATTTCTGGAGACACTTTTGACTGACAGCCGAGAGTCCTAACTGGAAATTTAGGGCACAGCAACAAAGACGGAGCACCCCGGTTGGTGGTCGTTTCCCAAAACAGTAGAAAATGGTCCATACCCAAAAGGTAATTTAAAAAATTTTTTTTAATTTTTATGCACACAAGCTGGGGTGCAGGCCAGAGGAGTGGGGCGGTGAGAGGATTCACCAGAGACAGAGTGGGGAGCAGAACAGGCAGATAGACTGAAATACACTGCTGAGGGGAGCAGCGGGCGAGGCAGGAGAGGTCTGCTGCACCATGTGGGAATCTCCCCAGTTGGTCGTCGAACTCGCGTCACCACTGCTGATGGCTCCACAGCACAGCACTTTAACCCGCTGCACCACCGGGGAGGCCCCCAAAAGGTAATTTTTGTTCCATTCTTTCCTTTATTACCTAATTGTAGAGGCCTATAAAAAAATCAGTTCAGTATCTGGAAAGCTGTAAACTTGGAATCTAATGCCAACCTCACGCAAAGTCGAATCCAGGACACAGGGGGTCATGTTACTCCTGGAAAGTGGCTAATGTGGGAAAGCCACAGGTCACTGAAGGGGCTCTGGGTGACAGCAGCTGTCAGCTCGCGTCTGAGATTTGTGACAGGAGCGGCTCGTGCTCTAGGCTGTGTGTGACGTGCAGTGGTATATGTGACGTGCGGTGGCCATGAGAAGGCAGGCTGGCTCCTCACAGGGTGTCAGGGTACCCTGGCAGTTTCTGAGGTGGTGGGCAGTGCCTGGAGTGGTGGTCTCCGAATACAGACAAGGCTGATTTTCTTTTTTTAATTTAAAGATTCATTTATTTATGCACACAAAAACTGAGGTGTAGACTAGAGATGCGGGGAGTGAGAGAATCCCCCAGAGACAGAGTGGGGAGCAGAACAGGCAGAGCCACTGAAGTACACTGCTGAGGGGAGCAGCGGGGAGACAGGAGAGGTCTGCTGTGCCATGTGGGAATCTCCCTGGCCGGGGATCGAACTCGTGCTGCAGTGGCTGTGGATAGCTTCATAGACTGAGACTTAACCCCTTGCGCCACCAGGGAGGCCCCCAGATTATTCATTTTAACCACAAAAAGCTTCCAGGGATAGCGTGGACCGGGCAGCCCATGGGTAGCTTGCTGCCTCACCCCTTCATGCCACGTTAACAGACATTTGGGTGCGTGTCTTGTCCCTGAGCCTGTGTGTGTCTGCGCACATGTGTCTATGTACAGTGTGTGTGGAGCTACGTGCCCATCTGTGTATGCAAACGTGTCGATTATGCCATTTGGTGCTCAAATTCCTTTAGGCTTTTGACTTGTGACATGAATCTCATATCACAGCAAGAATGACTTGCTGGCCTAAGATGGCATATCTGACACATCTGAAGGAATAAGGTCTGCAGTTGATTGACGGGAGAAAATCAACTACATCCAGTTCCGTGTGACTGTTGTCAGACGCAAAAAAACGAGTCGGACTAAGCAAATGCTGGAATGAGGGCCTGTGGCCGGGCCAGGGACTTGGGCTTCTTCCATAGCGCTGTCTTTTCAGTCCTTAATCTCGAGGCATTACCGAATTGCATCGTGTCCCACAATCTGAACAGCCCAAGGCTTTCGCCTCATTTTGCATTTTCTCATCGCACAAGTGAGGTTCAAATCCTCCTTGTGTATTTGCTGAATTTTTTTTCCTTTGTGAAACACCTGTTTTTACCATTATTCACATCAAAAAATTTCTTACTGATGAATCGGAGCTGTTGCTGGCCATTCTGTAGGCCCTTTCTTGCTCATGGCTTGCTTTTTTAGCGCCTCCCTTACTTCTAGTTTGGTCATGGCTTCCTTCTTCCATAATTTTTTCTCTCTCAAAATCGGTGACTTACAGTCCTTTATGACTTGGGATTTTTTTTTTTTAAAGAATTTTTATTAATTTATGTATACAAGCTGGGGTACAGGCCAGAGGCGCGGGGCGGTGAGAGGGTTCACCAGAGACAGAGTGGGGAGCAGAACAGGCAGATCAGAAATATACTGCTGAGGGGAGCAGCGGACGAGGCAGGAGAGGTCTGCTGCGCCCTGTGGGATTCTCCCCGGCCGGGCGTCGAACCGGCATCGCCCGCGGCCAACAGCTCCACAGCGCAGCGCCCAACCGCTGCGCCATCGGGGAGGCCCTGACTTGGGATTCGTGCCATGAATATATTTCGTGTTTGCCTCTAGTGCTTTCATAGGCTCTTTTGTTTTATCGTTAAGACTTGAAAGATTTTTTGTTGGTCTTTTTGGGTGTCCCTGGGGGGGAAAGTGAATTTTGAGTATGAAATGAGGTAGGAACCTAAGTCTTTGTTTTTCTAAATTGATCTACATCTCACGTGAAATCCTTCCGATTGTGGCAAGATCGACACAATGTTGAGAATTGCCCCCGTAGTGGTTTCTGGAGTGAGCGGGGCTAGACGATCTAGAGGATCCCCCACTGCCCCCCAGTCTGGCGTGCAGCTGACAAGCAGGGCTCCATTCTTTCCCCGCGGTGCTGGGGCGGGTCTGAGCATTGGCGCCCCGCTTCCTCGCTTCTGCACGGCGCCATCGCACCACTTGACGGCAGGTGTGTTGCTCACACCTGCTCATTCCGCCGGGGGTCTGCAGTTCGGCTCAGCTGTGAACAATAGTGTCAGATTGCAGAAGTTAAAAGCTCAGTCCCGCAAGGCCACCCCCTCTTTAGAAGCCAGTTGAAAATCCCACTTTAAAGGAAAAACAAGCACGAGTGTTTTTTCCTTAAAAACAGTGTTGCGATGAGCTGGCCGGTCTGCCGAATCCCAGCCGGAGGGAACCGCTCTCAGGAACACGCAGCCCAGGTCTTCTAGGACAGAAGGAAAAGGTCCCACCTTGTCATCCAGACTTCTGATGTCCAGCTTTAAATTTGGAGGTTCCCTAATCTCATGGAGGGGGGTCCCCTAGAACGTCTGATCTTTCGCCAGTTCATCAGAAGCACAGGTGACAGCTGGATGTGGTTTGGTGTCCAAAGTGGGTTTGGGGGAGCAGTCTTAGGGGTGAGCCCTTCGCCTCTGGAATCTGATGCTATTTCAGGGTAGACAGTGTCAGAGTGGAGGTGACTTGTAGGACACAAGGAGCTGCTTGGGGCATATTAAAATGTGTGTACTTAGGAAAATGCACAGTGGAAGCGGGTCAGGCTGTGGTTGGTAAGGGCTGGACAACTCCTGTATACCGTTGGGAAGCAGTGAGGGAGAAGCTCATGGTAACCAGACTCTCGGTGACAGGACCCGCTGACCTTCGCCGACGTGGCCGTGCGCTTCACCCGGGAGGAGTGGCGGCTCCTGGCGCCCGCCCAGAAGGCCCTGTACCGGGAGGTGATGCTGGACAACTACAGCCTCCTGGTGGCCGTGGGTGAGGACGGGCTGGGGGCCGAGGGCCCAGGGAGGGGCCTTTCCTGCTTAGCTGCTCACAGTGGGAAGTCGCTGGGGCGCTCTGCACAGTGGGCTCTCGGTGCCTGTGCTGCCTCCTGATAAGGGGTGTCCTGGGCCACGCGCTGTTGGCACTGGCACTGCGCCCACACTGACATGGGGGTGTCTGCCCCAACCGCCTGTGCTGCGGCTCCTCGGGGGCCGGCGGAGTGCTCTGGTCCCAGTTTGTTCGGCCCATGTAGGACTCCCTGGGCTTCTGGGCTCAGGGACGCTGCCCTCACTTCGGAGGCCAGTACCCAGGGTACCCAGACTGCTGTCCGACTTGGCTCCCAGTAGGGTGTCCCCACCCTTGGGTGTGCTGATAACAAGAACGACGCACCAGACTCAGGAAACCAGTCCCTTCACCTGCTAGTTTATATAAAATGAAAGCTGGGGACCCGCCAAATGTAGGGGAGGCAGGGAGCCAAGTGTGGGGGATGGGGCACGCACAGCCTGCTGGGCCCTCTCCTGGCACACTGCCTCCCGGCCCCTCAACGTGTTCGCCCACCCCCAGGACTCCCCACCTGGCTAGGTAGAGATCCTAGTGAAATTGCGTTATGCGGGTGATGCTGGCGTTTCTGACCACAGTCAACTCTCACTGGCCTGCTTCCTCCTGCCGGGGGCAGGGGTCAAGTTCCAACCTCTGCTCAGGCCTGGGTCTTTCTGGTGCCCAGTCCCATCCTGCCTTGGGCCCCCCCAGCCACCAGTCATGAGATTTCTTCTGAAAGATACTCTCACTCCCGAGTCCAAGGTGTTAGGAGTTCTGTATCATGAACCGGAAGGAAGACCAGATATTGTAACAGAGGAGCTTCCTCTCTGCCTCTCACCAAGGAACTTGCTGGGGCTTCCCGAGCTCTGTGCCAGAATCCAGGGACAAAAATCCAATTTCTAATTCTGTTGTGTTTCTATCAACATGTAAGAAATAAACGTTTACACCTGGCATTTCTTTCATACTGTTATACATAAGGTTGTCATTAAACAGCACTAAAAATTTGCATATTTTTAAAGTATCAAGGAATATTTTGAACAGTTTTATTCCAAAAAAGTTTATGAAAGAATTCATTGTGCTCTCCTTTCCTAGAAACTGGCACCATTGATCATCATCTGCTGGGTCATTTGGAAAATCAAAGAATGCTGAGAGATAGGGAACAATACCGTGGACATAGGGTATTTGGAAATAATAGTCCTCGAAGTAAAGGTCTTTTTCCTGTCAGGAAAAATGCTACATTTGAGTTGCATATAAAAAATTTGAAATCAAACTCAAGTTTAGTCAACCGGAACAAAAGCTATGAAAATGAGAACTCTACTAAATTTAATGGAGATGGGAAATCATTTCTGTATGGTCAGCATGAAGGATTTCATCCCACAGTTAAATTATCTATAAGTGCAAAACTCATTAGCAATAAGTCCCAAGTCATTAAGCATCAGAAAGCTCATGAAATAAAGAAGGCTCATGTATGCAATGAATGTGGAAAAGGCTTCATTAAGAAGTCTCAGCTCACTGATCATCAGAGAGTTCATACAGGAGAGAAACCTTATGGATGCAGCATATGTGCAAAAGTGTTTTCCAGAAAGTCCAGGCTCAGTGAACACCAGAGAATTCATAAAAGGGAGAAATCCCTTATATGTCCTGATTGTGGAAAAGTCTTCACTATGAAGAGTCGTCTGATCGAACACCAGCGAACTCATACTGGAGAGAAACCCTACGTATGCAGTGAATGCGGAAAAGGTTTCCCTGGGAAGCGTAATCTCATTGTACATCAGCGAAATCATACAGGAGAGAAGTGCTATGTATGCAGCGAATGTGGGAAAGGCTTCACTGGGAAGAGCATGCTTGTCATACATCAGCGAACTCATACAGGAGAGAAACCCTACACCTGCAGTGAATGTGGCAAAGGCTTCACCACAAAGCACTATGTCATCATACACCAACGAAATCACACAGGAGAGAAACCATATATATGCAATGAATGTGGGAAAGGTTTCAACATGAAGAGTCGTCTGATAGAACACCAGCGAACGCATACTGGAGAGAAGCCCTATGTATGCAGTGAATGTGGGAAAGGTTTCCCCAGGAAGAGTAATCTCATTGTACATCAGAGAAATCATACAGTAGAGAAATCCCATGTGTGTAGTGAATGTGGAAAAGGCTTCACTGTGAAGAGCATGCTCATCATACATCAGCGAACTCACACTGGAGAGAAACCCTATACCTGCAGCGAATGTGGGAAAGGCTTCCCCTTGAAGAGTCGGCTGGTCGTACATCAGCGAACACACACTGGAGAGAAGCCTTACAGATGCAGTGAATGTGGGAAAGGTTTCATTGTGAATAGTGGACTGATGTTACATCAGCGAACTCATACTGGAGAGAAACCCTATATATGCAATAAATGTGGCAAAGGTTTTGCCTTTAAGAGCAACCTTGTGGCCCATCAGCGAACTCATACTGGAGAGAAACCCTTTCTGTGCAGTGAATGTGGGAAAGGCTTCACCATGAAACGCTATCTTGTCGTACACCAGCAAATTCATACAGGAGAGAAATCCTATTTATGCAGCGAATGTGGAAAAGCCTTTGCAATGGAAACCGAGCTTGTTTTACATCAGCAAATTCACACTGGAGAAAAACCTTACGCATGTGATGAATGCGGTAAAGGCTTCTCTGTGAAGAGCCGCCTAACCGTTCATCAGCGAACTCATACAGGAGAGAAACCTTTTATATGCAGTGAATGTGGAAAGGGCTTCTCCTCAAAGAGAAATCTCATCGTACACCAGAGAACTCATAATAGTAACAGACCGTAATAATGCAGTGAATAAAGTCACACCTTCAGGAAGAAAATATGCCTTTTCCAACGACAGAGATTTTACATGGGAGGATGCAAAATCATACTCCTGTATTATCAGTCTCATTACCTACCAGGGATTTGTCCAGCAGACAAACTATGCAATCAGTGTGAGGATACTTCTCAACATGAATTCAGCATCCACTATATGTCAAAGAACTTATAAAAGAGAGACACCCTGTGGATTCAGTGATTGAGGGCAAAGTTTCACCTGTCTAGCCTTATTCAAAATGACAAGAAGAAAAATGTGGAAGTCCAGGTACATAATGCTTGGCAGGGAACTCATTATATACATGTGAACTCATGCAGGGTCCACACAGTGATGGGTTTGAGAAGACATTGAACATCCGTGTATTCCTAGCACACGTAAACATAGCCCATGTAGATTAGCCTGCAGCTGGGTTTTCATAATTTCCTATGCATTTGCATAGGTGTGAAATTTTATGACTGCAGAGAATTTGCTAGTGCCTTCAATGATCAATGAATTACCTTCACATCCTATGTCAAAATGAACGAGAGATCGATACATCCAATGTAGAAAATCTTGAGGAAACATTTCTTTTGTCTGAAATGCACATACTGAGATAAATCTTAGGAATGAAAGACTAGAATGCCTGGCAGTTAAGAACCTCTCTCATCAGGGATCTCAGTAATCAGACAAACAGTGAGCTCATACACAGTAGCAATAGAATGTGGGGAAGCCTTTGCCTGGAAATGAAACTTCGACCATTGTCCACTATTTTCAGGTGGTGAGGAATATGGCAGGACTTCATCTATTCTGCCTTGTTGCTTGTCATAAGTCCATACAGAAACAAAACTTAAGAGCACTATGTATGGGGTAATCAGCAAAATATCAAAACCTATGACATTGTCATGGAAATGTTGGACACTTGAGAGTTCCGTCACAAATCCAGTCTGCGCCTGATAGCTATTTTGGAAAAGGATGCTTTGAGCCATATGCTCAGTGATTTGGTCACTTAAAAGTGGATTATCATCTCTCTTTTTTTTTTTTACATTTTAAAAGGACAGGTTTATTAGGAAAAGGAGAAAGAAAAAAGCCACCTGCATAGTCACAGGTGGGCAGGGAGCTGCTTAAGTGTCGGCTATTCTCATCACAAATGAAATTGCAATGTTACAATGCCAGAATGTTCCCTGCCCACCTCGATTCATAATGTGATCTACTCTTGCACTTCTTAGGCTCTGAATTTATTTCCTTAAGTCTGGTATACTTCAAAAGAAAAAGGAACATATGCATGAATGCAATCCAACATACTTAGCTGTATTTATCCAAGTTTGTAAGTAGCATTACATAGTTCCCCAAAACACCTTAAATATGATTTTCTAAAATTTGTTTTTAAATAATCTTTAGCTCGAAATATAAAATACACAGAGTACCTGAGTGTCTTTACTCTGCTTCTTCAGTGATATTATCTTACCTAACCAGAATGCACCATCAAAACCAATAAAACAGCCTTGGTACTATTAAAGAAACAATAGACCTTTTTGCATTTCACTTGTTTTTGCATGCGTTAACTTGTGTTTTGTTGGTAGAGTTCTGAGATTTTATCACAGGTAGATTTCTGTCAATCCCATCCCAACCAGGATGCAGAATTATCGTACCTACACAAAGAAATAACCTGTGTGCCTCTATACAGCAACCCTCACCCAGGTGCCCACCTATCTGTCCACTTGGTCATCTCAAGAATGTCATTGAAGTGAATTCACACAGTCTGTAATCTTTGAGCTAGGCCTTTAGCCCTCGCAGCCAATTGTCCCCAAGATCCATCCAATCTCTTGGATGTGTGCATAGTTTCCCTTTGTTATTGCATAATATTCCCTTCCCCTTCACTCTCCAGGGGCATTTGAGTTGCTGTGTTTCACCATCATGAATAAAGATGCTCTGGAACATTTGTGGATCCACTTATGTGCGAACAGTTTTGGTTTCTTGGGGATACCCAGGTGTCATTAGTTAGGTTGGGGGTTTAACTTGATCAGATTGCAGCAACCTTGACAAGACAGCTGTACGCATCGACGTTCCCGCCAGCGGCCAGTCTCATTCCAGTTGTTTCACGTCCTTTCAGCATTTGAAATTGTCCTATTTGGTTTTAGGCCCCCCCCCCCGCCTCCCCCCATCACAGGTGACAAATAATGGCGGCCTTTACTTAATTTCACAGTTGCAAGTGCTGTTTTAACATCGAGAACCCAATTATGTTAAGTGATCATTTTTGCTTTCAACTGTCAAACATACTGAACACTCCAGAGGAGAATAGCCTGTTGTGTTTCCTTTTTCTTATCTCTGATGATACATGTTTCTGTTACTTCCTTTTGGTCCCGGCTAACTTTACCAATTCTTTCTGAGCAGGCCAGCTGGCAACAAACACTTAAGTTTCCTAGCTCTTGTTCTCTCTCCTCTCCCCAGAGTTATTTCCCTTGAAATAATGATGTTCAAACCAGTTCATAAATAGTGAAACCTGCTTTATGTTGCAAAAGACAGACACTTGGCTGAATACCCTGTGGCAGAATGCAACCTCCAGGTCCATGCTGAGTGATTGCTCTTTACAATATCTTGCTGGAGATGTGGTACATGTACACAATGGAATACTATTCAGCAATCAAAAAGATAAACTCATGCCATTTGCAGCAACATGGATGGAGCTGGAAGTGATTATGTTCAGTGAAGTAAGGCAGAAGGAAAAAGAAAAATATTGGATAGTTTCACATATAGGAGGAATTGAGAGGAACCAAATAAGAGATCAGAGGAAAAAAGTAATGACAATAAAAAAAAGTAATAGGAAACTATAAATCAGGGACATTCTGCAGGGGAGGGGGAAGGAGAGGGAGCAAAATGGGAGGGCGGAACACAAGGGACTATGGCAATGGGGCACCGGTGAACTGATGCTGGGCATTCTACAGGGACTACGCCAGAGAGGAGAAAGCAAACATCGTACAAAAATGAACAATGATGTAAAATAATAATTAAAACCCAAAAAACATTATCTTGTTGGGTGTCTCCAGTGTATCAGCACCGCCGACACGCCCTGAACAAGACAGGCAAAGGCCAGCCCTGTGGCGCCCTGTTGCGCCTCCATGTAGGGCGTCAAGGGGCAGTGAAGGAGAGTCAGTCTGGTAAGTGCTGTGAAGAAACAGTAATAGATTCTCAGGGCGGAAAGTTAATAGAATGTAATAGAGGAAGTACTAATACTACTAACCCACTAAACCCAGACTCATACAGGAGTCCAGAAAGGGGAGCCGCTGAGAGATTTGTCAAAGAAAACCCTCCAGGGCCACTTCTACTGTTTTCTCTGGACTTCCCACCTCAGGGTTCTCTGGGGAGCTTGTCAAAGATGCAAATTCTCGAGTCACACCCCAGGCATTCTCATTCAGAATCTCTGGGCTGGAACTCAGGTGTTCGTTATTATAAAATGAGCTTTGTACGCTATACTTAAATAGGAACTTCTCTGCCCTAAACCCTGGGCTAGTTGCTTGTATCCCTGCCCTCTTTCTGCCCCCCACTGTAACAGGAGAGATTCTGGGCTGAAACTGCAACGAGGAATCAGACTTGAATGTTCTGCCAGCGAAGCCCTCGGATCCCCCCCACTTCTTGCCGGTGACTGTTGTCCCTGCGTCCTGCTACATCTGAGTAGCATCAGCCCATTCCTGGATCTGGTCAGTCAGTCCCAGAATAGGCTGCCCTGAGCTGCTGAACTAGCCTTTCTGAGCTCAACATCCCAACAGAATGGGGTGGAAATTGAATGTCTGCAGGGATAATACTAATCTATTAAGAAAATATGTACAGGGCCTCCCTGGTGGCGCAAGGGTTTAAGTCTCAGCCTATGAAGCTATCCACGCAGCTACTGCAACACAAGTTCGACACCCAGCCAGGGAGCTTCCACATGATGCAGCAGACCTCTCCAGTCTCCTCACTGCTTCCCTTCAGCAGACCCACCTTTTCTGCTCCCCACTCTCTCTGGGGAATCCTCTCACACCCCCATCTCTGGCCTACACCACAGCTCTTGTATGCATAAATAAATAAATCTTTAAAAAGAAAAAATGTACAGAATTGGACTTCAGTGAACTTAATTTAGATATAGTCGACTCTCAGTGGACACCTGAAACTGATGTTAAAAGCAATGCTACTGCAATAAAATTTTTTTTTTAAAAAATGTAAAACTTTCTCAAGGAACAAAACATGTATGCAAAGGAATTACATGGAAATTAGAAAATAAGGAAATGAAGACATTTTTAAATCACCCATAATTGTATCTAATCAGTTATTGACATATCCCTCCCCCAAATTTCAGATGTATGTAAGTCTATTTCTTTTATGAAATAGACCAGACTTTTATAATTACCATGCCATAAATAGTTGTATCACTAAGTACAACCTACAACTTTCCTAAAATCAAAATTCTAATGATACTAAATACAAAGATATGATACAAAGATACATTGAGAGTTGGGAAAATTGGGAATGCGTTATTTTATATTCTCTGCCCATAAGCAAAACTCGAAAATCATCAAAATAAATAGAAATCAATGTTTTGTGTAGCCAATTACAACTTTCAAATGAGAATTGTTTATGATGTGTTTCCATACTGGGGTCAAAATACATAAACAATGCTGCAGATCTGATTTTTGTCCTCTGAAGAATATAATCTTTTTGATTGTGATAAACTGTTTTATTGAGAGGATGTTCCGTAATTTACCAAAATATTCATATATCATTGTACATTTATATTTCCCCCTTCTTTAAAATTATTGCTGTGGTTAATACTGGAAAACCTTTCACCAAATTAACCATTGGAATTAAAATTGCTAGTTCAAAGAGAACGAGACATTCAAATTGGATCCAGGCTGCCTTCTAAAAAGGGATGAACAACTGAAATCCTCTCCAATTAAACCTCCAACGCCTGCATGAACATAAATTTCTAACGACGCGAAGTATGATAATTGCAACATCTCATTTCATGCTCTCCAACGCCCAGTGCACAGCTGTTTTTGCACGGAAACACTTTGGCACCTTCATGCACTTCATCCCCTTCCCCACCAGACGTCGCTGTCGATCCAGTCCCGTTAGGTATTTCAGGGAGCCTACTGGTTTCTCCCCGTCAAGGCCTGACCCAATCCACACAAACCAGCCCCCTCTCCACGGATGTCTCGGCTTCTTTTTATCTTCCAAGTGCGAGGGAGGTCCGAGCCCATCTCGGCTGTACGGACACCATCGCATCTTCCCTCCAAGATGGCGTCGCCCATGGTCTCCAGCCACGCGCCTACTCCACAACGTGCACGGGCGCCGCCATCTTTCCCCGCTCTACAGACCTCTGGCTGCGCCATGTTGGCCTCGGCTAGGTACCGTCCCTGGAGTTTGACACAATTGACACAGTTTGGTGGACGGTCCGTGGCAAAGAGGAGGTAAACGCATTGAGGCGCTCAAGAATGATGGCTAGTCCGTCTCACAGCCCTTCTGGCCCCGCCCATCAGAAAGGCCCGGTGGGCGTGGTGTGTGACATCATAGAGCGCGGCCCACCACGGACCCGGAAGTCCCGCCGCTAGCCGGAGTTCTAGCCCGACTCCCGGCTTCCGGCTGCTCGCAGTCCCGGGGACAGCGATCCGGTGCTTCCGACGTGGGTTCTGCCCCTGTCCCCGCCCCGGTGTCTGGAGAGGCTCAGGGGGAGCAGGTGAGGCCGGTCGTGGGCTTGGATGCCCGGCCTGTGCGGTTCGTGAAACGCCAGCGGGTGTGAAAGCTCGTAGTAGGCGTTTCATTTGGTTGCATCATGGAGGAATCGGGGCTTTCGTTTGGGGGCTTTGGGCAGTTAGCGATGGGGGTGCTGAAGAATCATCCCCGGAGTCTGTCTCCAGGTGGGGGGTCCTCGTGGGGGAGTCTCTGCGGGTGGAACTCTGAGAGCCCGGGTCGCGATCTGATGGGAAGCCCGGGTGAGGGTGAGGGGCCGTGTTTGGGGATTAATAGGGCTCTTAGCTCAGGACTCAGCCGCGGAGACGCCTGGCGCAACTGTCGGTGTTCGAGGTGGCCCGGGAAGGGTCAGACCTACAAGCAGGGAACAGACTTGGAAAAGCCTTATTTCCCAGTTAATCCCAAATCCAGTTCACACCTTCCAGTCTGTCTGGAATCTGTCTTCACGGACTTTACTAAAAACTTTTTGTCTTCCTACATCACCAAGCTTTTTCACTGTCCCCACAAAATTCAGTGTGGTTCTGTGAGCTCTAGTGAGACGTTTACTATTCAAGTCGCAGTGGCACGTTTTCCTTTCTCTCAAGGAGTTGAGTGGCTAGGTCATAGAGTAGAATGTTTCACTTTTTAAGAAAAGGTGCAGGTGTTTGCCAAACCGTTGGTTCTGTATTCCCTGCAGGAGAGTAAGTTGGTTTGTGTCTCACATCCTCGCCAACACTTAACATCTTCATTCTTTTTACTTCTAGGCATTTTAGTAAGTGTGTACCTTGTGGTTTTAATTTGTATTTACCTAATGAGGGTTCATGATGTTGAGCATCTTTTCATTATTTGTGTGATTGTTTGCCAACTGTTTGTCTTCCTTGGTGAAGTGTCCGTTGAGGTCTTTTGCAACTTGCTGTTGGGTTTGCTTAGTGTTGACTTTGGGGGACTCTTCCTATGTTCTGAACACAAGTCATTTATCAGAAAAATGATTTCCACCTGAAAATTATCTTTTCTTTTGCTTAATGGTGCATCCATGTTGCAAATGGCAAGATTTCGCCTTTTTTATAGCTGAGTAGTATTCTATTGTGTTTCCATACCATGGTGAATCCATATCCAGTCATCTATCAGTGAGCATTTAGGTTGCTTCCAATTCTTGGCTACTGTGAATAATGCAGCAATGAATGTGGGAGTGCATATATCTCTTTGAATTACTATCTTTGTATTTTTAAATACTGGAAAAATACCTAGAAGTAGGATAGCTGGATCATATACTATTTCTGTTCTTCATTTTCCCCCTAAGTTATGTTTATTGAGGTAAGTAAGCTTATGTCTTTGTATCTGCTCTAGAGTGTGATGTCTGTGCATTTGCAGAACGTAACACAAGTCTTTTTATCCATTTTCTTTTCCTTTGTCTTGATGGTTTGGTGACATGTCTAAAAATTCTCTGCCTAACCCAACGTCATGAGAAATGTCACCCATGTTTTCTGAAAGACAGTGTCCTATGTATGAGGGTGTGGCTAGATAACATCAACATGATTTTAAGAGCACTGTTAGATTCACAGCAAAACTGAGGAGGAAATACAGAGATTCTCACACGTGCCCTTTCCCACGCCATCTGGCTTTCAACATCCTGTACGAGAGTGGTGCTTTGTGGGTATCCAGTAGTCTCAGTACGTTTTGTTGCAATGACCATCCTTTCCTGGATTGCATTTTCTTGCACTTCCGTTGGAAATGAATTGACCACACATGCATTTATTTCTCCACTTTAAGTCTATTGCACTGATCAATGTACCCATCATTGTGTCATCCATCTTGATTACTGTGGCTTTATCGTAAATTTTGAAATTGTTTACTATAGCCATTACAACTTTTTTTTTTTTAAAGATTTACTTATTTATGCATACAAGTACTGGGGTGTAGGCCAGAGGTGTGGGGGATGAGAGGATTCACCAGGGACAGAGTGGGGAACAGAACAGTGGGGATCCACTGAAATCCACTGCTGAGGGGAGCAGCGGGGAGACAGGAGAGGTCTGCTGCACCATGTGGGTCAGCTCCCTGGCCGGGGATTGAACTCAGGCCGTGGCAGTGGGGCTTCGCTGTGTTAGCTCTGAGACTTAACCCCTGGGCCACCAGGGAGGCCCTCCCAAGTCCTTCTTAATAGTTATGCCACCTCCCCCTCACAAAAGAAGGCAGATCTTTCAAACATCTAGAACCTTGTTTTGTTGCTCCAGGGACATGGTGCCAAGTAGAGGAACAGTTAGAAATACCAGAACTCTGCCTTGAAGGCAGGGGCAGCAGGGACAGCACCTGGCCCAGAGAGGAAGGTACACTCAGTTTGCTGTTCTGCCCACAGGTCCTGATTCCCCAGGAGCAAGAGAGATCAAGGGAAGGAATGAGGGAAGAACAGGGAAGTTCTTGGCATGGATAGCCTCCTTTTGGGAGACTTTAACTGAACCCCAAGATTTCTCACTGTAAGAACTTCATGACTGAAGCCGAAGAGACAAAAGCCACAGAATCCATGTTATTCAGAAGAAAATGATTAAGACCCAGGTGATTTTTTGGACCTGTTATCACTTTCCATTGTTTTGATGGATTTGTGGTGACGGGGGTGGGGGGGGCACTCAATTCCACTAAAAGAGTAGCTTGAGATAATTCGGTCGTGGGGGTAAATGTGGCTTAAACTCTGGTTTCAAGGTCGAGCAGGGTGGGGTGAGGAATATTTGTTCATCGGGCATCACTCTGAATGACAGACTGGAAAATCGTGTGTGCGTCTGGTGGCCCCCATGGGTAACATTAGCTGTCACCTGTGCCTTGTGTCTCTAACTGATGTCACAACCAGGGAAACAACAGTTACATGCTATGCAGTGGCCGCCAGGAGCAGGCAGACCAGTTCCTTGAGGGATTTGGCTTCTATTAAGGTGTGTATGGGAAAGATAGATAGATGCCGCCGTGTGGTGGAAATGAGTGCCACCACCGTCGGCTTCTTCCATATTCATAAAAGGAATTCACATCATTGAACAGGACCGTGTTGTTACAGGGGTCCTTGACATTTGCCGACGTGGCCTTGGCCTTCACCTGTGAGGAATGGCAGCTCTTGGTCCCTGCCCAGAAGACCCTGTACCGGGAGGTGATGCTGGACAACTACAGCCTCCTGGTGTCATTAGGTGAGGACGGCAGCCTGTGTCTCTTACAGGTGCCCAGTGCCTGGCTGGTTCTTTGAAGAGGTCAACCTGCAGCTCCCTTTCTGGGCCCCAAACAGAGGGGTCTGAGCTCCTGGCGCCTGATAGAGAACTTTGACGTCACACATGAGAAATTGTTTTGTCTCTTAAATGTAACACAGTCATTCCTTGGTATCCACAGGGGACTGGTTCTAGGCTCCCACAGATACCAAAGTTGAGATGCTCAAGTCCCTTTGTAAAACAGCATAGTATTTGTATAGCACCTACGTCCATTCTCCCTTGTGCAGCTGGCGCTTAAACAGTGCTGATGTTGAGTGAAACTACTTGATTGATTCATGGACCTGCTTTCACTCTGTCGTTTGACTTAAAGTCACAGTTTCCAAGAACCTATGATGATGTTACGTGAAGCCTTCCTGTTCGTTAAATCCCTTTAGGGTACTTTAATTGTACTCCAGAGTTCTTATATAGGGGCCTCTCTGTGGCCTAGGGGTTAAATCTCAGCACTTTCACCACTCTGGCCTGAGTTCGATCCCCGGCCAGGGAGCTTCCCACAGGGCGCAGCAGACCTCTCCTGTCTCCCCGCTGTTCTTCTTAGCAGTGGATTTCAGTCAAATCTGCCTGTTCTGCTCCTCACTCTGTCTCTAGTGGATCCTCTCACCCCCTGCACCTCTGGCCGACATCCCCATTCTTCTACACAAAAATAAATAACATCTTTTTTTTTTTTAGAAAAAAACTGAATACACTGTAAACGCTGTGCAAATAGTTGTTGTACTATATTGTTTAGGGAATAGTAACCATAAAACCAGTCAAGTCTTATTTATCATGTACAGGGTATCAAGCTGCCAAACCAAATGTGGTCTCCAAATTGGAACACGGAGAAGAACCGTGGATAGCACAGGATGACATCCAGAACAGACACTGTCCAGGTGAGCGAGAAGCAGCAAGGGAGTAGATGTGGAAGTCACGAAGAGAAGGTCTCCCAGCTGGGGCAGTTTCTGAGGACACAGGAACAGTTCCTCCATCTATTCATCTCCTGAGAATTCTTTTTCTTCGTAGGTGTTTAGTTTTAATTATACTACTAGTCACATTTTCGGTCTCATTTCATCTTAAATCTTTATGATTTTCCTTTATACAGGGACCACATGGTTGATAATAAAGAGCTGACCCCACCACCACCACATCTTTTAAGCACCTTTATTCCCTATAGCTCTCATGAAAAAAGTTGATTCTCTTTTTTCCCCAGGAATTGGGAAAGTTGGCAGTCATCAGCAAGTGCACTTTCAAAAACAAAGATTTCTGAGGAACATCCAACAGAGCAGTGAACAGAATGCATTTAGAAATACTGTTCATCTTAACAAAATACACTATGCCCTAATGCAAAATCCTATGTTTGATTTATGCAGCAAAGCTTTAAAATCAAGTATAAGTTTTGTCATCCAGAAGAGAAGACATGAAATAAAGAACCCTGTTGAGTTTAATGGAGATGAGAAATCCTTCCTGCATGGAAATCATGAACACCTCCCTGAAAGTACAAAACACATCAGCACTAAGTTCCAAGTCTTCAAGCATCAGAGGACTCACAAAATAGAGAAACCCCACACATGTATTGAAGATGAGAAAACCTGCATCAGGAAGTCTCAGCTCATATTCCGTGAGAACCTTCATACAGGAGAGAAACCCCAGGGATGGGATCCATTTGGGAAATTCTCCTTCAGAAAGGTCTCATTCACGAAACATCAGAAATCTCATACAAGCGACAAGACCTCTATAACCAGTGAATTCAGAAAAGACTCTTTAAAGAGCAGCCTCACGGTTCATCAGCAAACCTGTACAGAAGAGAAATCCTACATATGCAGTGAGTGTGGAAAAGGCTTCACGATGAAGCGCTATCTGATTGCACATCAGCGAACTCACAGTGGACAGAAGCCTTATGTGTGCAGTGAATGTGGAAAAGGCTTCACTGTAAAGAGCAATCTCATTGTGCATCAGCGAACTCACACAGGGGAGAAGCCCTATATATGCAGCGAATGTGGGAAAGGTTTCACCATGAAGCGCTACCTGGTTGTGCATCAACGAACGCATACTGGTGAGAAACCTTATATATGCAGTGAATGTGGCAAAGGCTTCACTGTGAAGAGTAATCTCATTGTGCATCAGCGATCTCATACAGGGGAAAAATCTTACATATGCAGTGAATGTGGAAAAGGCTTCACTGTGAAGCGCACTCTCATGATCCACCAGAGAACTCATACAGGAGAGAAATCCTATATATGTAGCGAATGCACAAAAGGCTTTACCACCAAGCGCACCCTCATTATACATCAGCGAACTCACACGGGAGAGAAGCCCTATGAATGCAATGAATGTGGGAAAGCCTTCAGTCAGAAAATATGCCTCATACAACACGAGAGGTGTCACACCGGACAGACACCCTTTATATGTACAGAGTGTGGAAAATCCTATTCACACAAATATGGTCTCATTACTCATCAGAGAATTCACACAGGAGAGAAACCCTATAAGTGCAATGAATGTGGGAAAGCCTTCACCACAAAGTCAGTCCTCAATGTACATCAAAGAACGCACACAGGAGAGAGACCTTATGGATGCAGTGATTGTGAGAAAGCCTTCTCCCATTTGTCAAACCTTGTTAAACATAAGAAGATGCACACAAGAGAAATGGGTAGATTTAGTCATATTGGAAATTCCTTTCACAGGGAGTCACAGCTCTTTACTTACGGGTGAACTCATGAAGAACAATAACCTTATTAATGCAGTGACTATGGAAATGCCTCTGTGGTACCTAAGGCTTCATGAAACAGCAGTCGTTTTTAGGAGATTCAAGTGTAATCATGGTACTGCCTGTTGTCACTTGTGCCCTGAGGAGGATTTGCCCAGAAGATAAGCCTGGTGAACACAAGAAATATGTTAGTGCCTTGAGTGAGCCTTCCATTTCCTGTCAGTGAAAACATGTGGGGGTCTCCCTGGTGGCACGAGGGGTTAAGTCTCAGCACTTGAAGCTATCAGCACCCACTGTAGCACAAGTTCGATTCCCAGCCAGGGAGCTGACCCACATGGCACAGCAGACCTCTCCTGCCTCGCTCGCTGCTCCCCTCAGCAGTGTATTTTAGTCAGTCCTCCTTTTCTGCTCCCCACTCTGTCTCTGGTGAATCCTCTTACCTGCCGGCCCCCATTGGCCTACACTGCAGTTCTTGTATGCATAAATAAATAAATCTTTTTTTTTTAAAGATTAATTTTTTATTTATACATACAAGCTGAGGTACAGGCAAGAGGCAGGGGGCGGCGAGAGGGTTCACCGGAGACAGAGTGGGGAGCAGAACAGGCAGATCAGAAATACACTGCTGAGGGGAGCAGCGGGCGAGGCAGGAGAGGTCTGCCGCACCATGTGGGATTCTCCCCGGCCGGGCGTTGAACTCGTGTCGCTGCTGCTGCCGACAGCTCCATAGCGCAGCGCTTAACCGCTGCGCCACCGGGGAGGCCCATAAATAAATAAATCTTAAAAAAAAAAAAAAAAAGTGTGGGCATGCCTCGAGCAAAACTTTCTAGCTTCACAATATGTCTCAGACAAATTCTGTGAATGCAGAGACTTGAAAGTCTTTGGGAAGGCAGACTTTATTGTCTGAGATCCATATAGTCATTGTTGATAGAACTATGATGAAAAACTATGACTATGAGAATGACTTCTACACAAAGACAAGACCTCAGTGAACGTCATTTCACACTGGGACACACTTGAAGACGATTTATGACAGGATTTCTGTGATACTTTCTCCATCATTTTTCAGGAAATTATGTAGAAATTTATAGAAACCTCATAAACATGCTGAATATAGAGCACCTTGGGTCAAATAACAGAATTCATGAATTCCTGTGAAATTGAGAAATGTTAGTGCTTTTTGTTACAACTCTAATAACCTCATTATATATCAGGTTCCTGATGTACATTTTTGTGTGATACTTTGAACCTCCTTGCCTTGTCAGTAATTCCATGTCTTAAAAAGTAGTGTGCTGTTCTCGTCACTGATTAATTTTTATTGTCATATATGATGCAGGAGTTTTTTGTGGAGTGTTCTATGACTACTCCTATATCATATGGTTAACTCTTACCTTCTTTGGCTCTCAACTGTACCCCACACATGTCAATTGTACATTTAGCATACTGAACTAGTTTATAAGTGAAATGAATAACACATTTGTGTTTGCTTAACTGTTTATAAATATCACCAAATGTTTTATTTATTTATTTTTAAAGATTTATTTATAATACAAGCTGGGGTACAGGCCAGAGGCATGGGGCGGCGAGAGGGTTCACCAGAGACAGAGTGGGGAGCAGAACAGGCAGATCAGAAACACACTCCTGAGGGGAGCAGCGGGCGAGGCAGGCGAGGTCTGCCGCACCATGTGGGATTCTCCCCGGCTGGGCATCGAACTCGCATCACGCTCGCATCAAGCGCTGCCTACAGCTCCACAGCGCAGCGCTCAACCGCTGCACCACCAGGGAGGCCCTCACCAAATGTTTTATAAAGCTGCTTTCAAAATCAATGTTTTTAAAATGTATAATTTGAAAGCATTTAACTTATAAGAAAATACAAAGTCTTCTAGAGACTTTCCTACTATCCTTTCCCTAACTTCTTCCAGTAAAAAACATGTAACCAGGGCCTCCCTGGTGGCACAGCAGTTAAGCGCTGCACTGTGGAGCTGTCGGCAGCGGCGATGTGAGTTCGACGCCTGGCCGGGGAGAATCCCACATGGCGTGGCAGACCTCTCCTGCCTCTCCCGCTGCTCCCCTCAGCAGTGTACTTCTGATCTGCCTGTTCTGCTACCCGCTCTGTCTCTGGTGGACCCTCTCACTGCCCCACGCCTCTGGCCTGTACCCCAGCTTGTATGTATAAGTAAATAAATCTTAAACAAACAAACATGTAACCATATTTTACTAGTGAAGTATGGAAAATGACATTGGTGGTATATGTGTTGACTAGACTCTTAACCGTATTTGGATTTCACTAGCTTTATACATGATCTTCTCTAACTCTGTCTTTCTAGAGAACTTTATTGCATTTATAGATTCACGTAACCACCACAACCAAAACATAAAAATTGTTGAATCAACACAAACTCCTTCAAGCTAGCTTTTTCTGCTCCCACCTCCATGCAAGCCTACCTCCCATAGACACTGAACTGTTTTCCATCAGTATAATTTTGTCATTTTGTTAATGTTGCTATGTCATTTTTATAACTGGGTTTTATATATATTATATAAGGTGTATTTTTACAAATTTATAATTTTTGATTTAATAGGGAATGTGTAAGTTTTTTGTGGTTTCTGTCAGTTGGCAAATTGCTCTTAAGGCTTATTTGAATTATTAGGGGAAGTATACATACCAGATGCACCAGTTTGTCTATTCATTACTCTTGAAAGCGATTTGGATTGTTTCCCAATTTTAACTATTAGAAATAGAGATGCTATGAAATCTGCATATAGGTTTTGTGTGAAGATCACCTTGCTCTGTGATAAAATTTTGGTGCATGATTGCTGGGCCACATGGTAAGTTGTGTTTAGCTTTTTAGAAAACTAGTAAATTTTTCCAGAGTGTACTATTTTACACTCCCAACAACTGTGTATGAGACCTAATTGTTGTTCTCTAGCACTCAGTATTTTCAGTATATTTTTTTAAGATTTATTTATTTATGCCTACCAGAACTGGGCTGTAGGCCGGAGGTGGGGAGGTGAGAGGATTTACCAGAGACAGAGTGGGGAGCAGCTTCGCCGACAGCTCCACAGCGCAGCGCTTAACCGCTGTGCCACCAGGGAGGCCCTGAGAGCAGAAGGTTCTGGAAGTTTTGAAAGCCACCATGTCAGCTCAACCTCTGGATGCCGAAACATTTCTTTCAGTCTTTCAAGTCCAAGTCCCTCTTCAATATTCCTAAATGTATCTCCGCACCCACTCTTTTCATCTCCACAAAAATCAGAGCAGTTCAGCACAACCAGTGGTGCGTCTGCTCTTAAAGACGGGATTTTTGCTCATTGTACAGCAGCACTTATGCTTGGCTATGCCCTTTCAGTTCTGTTTGACAAGTAGAAACACCATTTTCAAAAAATCCACTCTTTAGTGACAACCACTTCAATTTAGTTTTTAGACTGCCTTTTAAACACTGGGATCAAAGTTAATTAATTAATTAATTAATTAAAAAATACGGGGATCATACATTTAAGAAATTCCCAAAGTAAATTAATTAATTTAAAAATTAAGAAATTGCCTATCTTCTCACTTGGCTGTACATTTTTGCATCATGTCTGGCAAATAATAACAGTGCCCGCTACCCCCAAATTATCCCAGCATCTGCATTTCGTGCACATTAAACAATTTCAAGTATAGAACAGCAAATACTTTTTACAGTTTTGTAGTCACAATTTGCATACATTTACCACTAGCAAATATACAACGCAATGACATTGAGTTTATAAAGTGCCACTTAAGCACAATCTCATGTCCAGTAATTCTTGTGATTTCCCCCCAAAAGCACCTGGATGGTTGTGTTCACCTTGAGTTTTAAGAATTCTTTATATATTCTGAATACAAGTTCTTATTAGATGCTTTCTGTGGAAATATTTTCTCCCAATTTCCGGCTTTCCTTTTCACTTTCTTAAATGTTGTGCTTAGAAGTATAAAAGTTCATTTTAATTAAGTCCAATGTATTGTTTTTCCTTTTATGGGTCAGAGATCCCCGTCTTAGAACTGTCTGGGTAATTTGAGCTCACTAACATCCCATTTTCTGTTACGTTTAATACTTTTGCCTCTTATTATCATCTATGATCCATTTTGAGTTAATTTTTGTGTGTGGTTCAAGTTAACGGTCCTAATTGGTCTGCAATGGGGCATACAATTATCCCCTCATTGTTGAAACGACTAACCCTGTAAGAGGGGGAGGTCCTCAGGAAAGGGGAGTGTCCCAGGTTTCCTGCTCCACCCAAGGGAGGGTGGAGCTGAGCAGGAGCGATAAGAAGTTGGAGGAGAGAAAAAGGAAGAAGGAAGGAAGCAGGATGGAGGCCAGAAGAGGCCCAAGGAGCAGAGAGACATGTAAAGAAGCTGCAGTGGCCTGGACTGATTGAAGCACATGTGGGTGAGAGACCCGTGGGGAGGCGACTATGGCAATGTTGATCTTGGTTTTGATTTTGCTCTTTAACTCCCAGAATTGTCTGGCTGTTTCTGACCCTTTTCTATGGGTGCCTGCCAAAAGCTGTTCCAGACTTGTGGCAGGCTTTCAGGCCTTGCTTTGGGCCAATCCCATTTGGGTGGACTTTTGCCCACGAGGTGATGGGTAACTTCGGGTGCTTAGTTTAGAAACTATATTCTTTGTCTTTTCTGTATTATCACACTAATTGTATTAAAGTTTCTTTTCCACTTAAGGTCTTAAATGTTTGTCCTGATGCAGCAGATGGCAGAACCTCTTTGGAGTGGGCAGGTTTGAGGGTTCTGGGGAGGCCCCTCTTCCTGCCCTATAACAGCCCCACTGAATTATCTTGGTACCTTTGTCAAATAGTTACTGGACTTAATACTTTGGGTTTCTCGATCTGGTTGTGCTTTTGGCTCCGGACTTTTACTGGTCTGACTTTTCGAGGCATTCCCCGAACCCTGAAGCCCAATCCAAACTTAGGCTCCCCCCAGCCTGTTTCCTCTGCTTCAAAATGATAGCCAGTTTCCCAGTGTGGCCAGTTTCTCGTAAATGTTTCTGTTATTAAAAATCACTCCCTGCAAGCAATTTTTCCAGTGTTTCCTGGGCATCTGTTCACCTTTTCTCTAGCCAAGAGTTCATTCAACTGCTGTAGGTGGCCAGAACGCCTAATTGTCAGTTTCAAAACCTTAAACAACAACAAACACAGCCTGTGTGGCGTGAAGAGGTGGTTCTGGGCACGCATGTGTCTCCAGTTACTACAAAGCACTTTAGGACACCTTCAACTCCCAGGTCTCCAAAAGAACTTTCCCAAGAGGTAGGATAAGGCTGACCCACCTGTAGGGTAAATGCGAATTAGCAGGTTTTTCCACCCTCCTGTCAATGATAGACATCTATAGGCCTATGCGCATGCCTGATGGGGGACACCTGGAATAGGGTGTGGGCCTGTGTGAGGGGGCCCACCTGAGCCAGAGACTGGCTTATAAGCAGAGGAAGGAGCAACAGCGGCGGCAGAAGTAGCAGAGAACAGGGCCTCCTCGGTGGCGCAGCGGTTGAGCGCTGCGCTGTGGAGCTGTCGGCAGCGGCAACGCGAGTCAACACCCGGCCAGGGAGAATCCCACATGGCGCGGCAGACCTCTCCTGCCTCCCCCGCTGCTCCCCTCAGCAGTGTGTTTCTGATGTGCCTGTTCTGCTCCCCACTCTGTCTCTGGTGAACCCTCTCGCCGCCCCACGCCTCTAGCCTGTACCCCAGCTTGTATGTTAAAAAAAAACAAAAACAAAAAAGAAGTAGCGGAGAACAGAGCGTAGAGCCCAGGAGTGTTTGGCGTGCAGCCGAGGGGCCACTGGACGCCTCCAGAGAGCCCGAGAAAGGGAAGATTCGCTGGGGGCCGGGAGGCTGCCGGCCCCTCAGCCCCATTGCTGTCCTGTACATGGTTGCCTCCCTGCAAGAAACCAGTGAAAAGCCTAAAAAGCCATTGAGGGCTCCAGAACTCCTTTTGACCTGCCTGCGCAGCTCTATGGAGAACCTGTGCTTCCTGGTGTTCTTTCTTGCCATTACACCAGCCCGGAATCTCCTCCAGCCTGGCTAACTTCAGACAGAAACCAGAAAGTATTCCCCTACCTGAATCCTTCTGCAAACATTACCGTCACCCCACTCCATCTACAGCAAATGCATAAAAACCTCCACTAGGTGTCTGAAGTCAGCGCGCCCCCACAGCTGGAACACCCCACCCCTTTCAGGTCCCCCTTTGAGCTTTTAAGACCCTCACCGCAGTTGTAAGAGAAAGAGGGAGGGCCAACCCCCAGCCAGTGGATGATGTCACCCCCAAATCGATGGTAAAGAGCCCCTGAATCGCTGAACTGGAGGTATTAGGAGCCGGCCCCAGCGGAGTCCCCCTCACCCTAAAAAGACGGAACACAGGCCTGAGCCCACTTGCTTTCTGGCGCTGGCACCCTGGTCTCCGGGGCGCCCCCTGCTGGAGGGACGGAGGGCACCGGCACATGCTGGGCAAGAACTTTTCTTGCCTCTCCCTTTCTCTCCCGGTCATTCTGCCTTGGGGTCTTGTCGTCGTTCGTTACTGCACTGGTGCGGACACACAAACCTGGTCCCCTCCCCACCCCCGTTTGCCCCTTAGCAAACTCATCTCCAGTCATTTTTCTTCACTAATACTAAGCCGGTAATCAACGAGCTGCAGTAATGCTGTTCTGTCCAGCCTGCGGTATTTACCTCGTGAAGCTCGGATCTCTGAGAATCTGCTCCTTTCCCGCAAGAGTGAAAGTTCTAGGACAAGAGGGAACTCCATTGGCTTCTTGTCCTCCCCTCCATGCTGGGCTACAGGTTCCCAAATCAGCCATTGGCTTTCTGTACGTCAGGTGTGCCAACATGGCCGCCCCCGCGGGCTCACGATACACTGGGCGCAGACATATTGCCTCCCGGAGCCGAGCAGGAAGTACGTTCGTCGCGTTTCTTCAAATGTCTTAGAGCCTTCCCGGCCACCGTAGGCCAGCGGTAAATAAGAGCGACGTTCTGCAGTAGAAGCAGTTCACGGAAGTGTGAGGTTTGGGCGCACGTGGGGCTGGGAAGAAATCCGGTCAGTATCCCTTCTTGTCCCTTGAGGATTTTTGCTGCTTTTGTTTTGTTTCGTTTTTGCCTTACGGGTTTGTGCCTGACGTCCGTAGGGTGGAATTCTCGGCGGGGTTGGGGAAGCCTGGGGGGGTCGGTAAAAACGACTGCGGGTCAGTAGACGCCAGATCCCCGGTCCCCAACTGTCCCCCTTCAGGTGGCGGGGTCTACGCCCATCGCCCTCAAGGCGTGCGGGCGGAACTGACGGCGACAGCGGTGCCTGGGTCGGGTTTGGGTTTAACGTGGGGCTCAGTGGGGCGGAGTGGGTGGATGACTGTCATGTGGGGGTGCCCGCCCCGGGATTCCGATTGATAAGCAGGCGTGTGTATAGTCAGGGTGAGTGGTGCAGACGCCCCGGACCCCGGCTCTGTGTGGCCAGAGACGGTACAGCCCATTCCGTGGTTTGACGCGTTCTGGCTTTTAGCCTTTTATCCAAGGACACTGACCAGTGCAGCCACGCCACCTGCTAGGCAAACTTATGGCAAAGGCAGAACTGAATTCTGCGACAGAGGCCTAGGTCCTCGCATGGAGGATGTGATCTCATTTGTCCACTTCTCGTGTTCATTGGCACTTGCTGCTTCTCCGGCATCCCGGGCCTGGAGCGCGTCAGCCTTTTGACCGACTTCTGACTTAGGTGTCGTGCACTTCATTTCTTTGTGTTCTGTGTCACGGAACCGAAATGAAGACAGACAGAGAAAGGAAGCAAAGTTTATTTATTTATTTATTTTTTATTTATACATACAAGCTGGGGTACAGGTCAGAGGTGTGGGGCGGCGAGAGGGTTCACAGAGACAGAGCGGGGAGCAGAACAGGCAGATCAGAAATACACTGCTGAGGGGAGCAGCGGGCGAGGCAGGAGAGGTCTGCCGCGCCATGTGGGAATCTCCCCGGCCGGGCGTCGAACTCGCGTCGCCGCTGCCAACAGCTCCACAGCGCAGCGCTTAACAGCTGCGCCACCGGGGAGGCCTGAAGCAAAGTTTATTAATGGAGCTCTTGGGCAGAGGCCGAACGCACTGACAAAGTCAGAGGGGCATCAGCGCCGGTGGGGCAGTGAAGGTGGGCTTATTAGGGCTTGCTTAGATTTCGATTCCTTAGGCTGACGTGACCACCGACCACTGTTTGTCTTCCTGGCCACCGTGTTTGCCTTCCTGGCTTAGCGGAGCAGTTGTAAATTCCTGGTGGGATCTGAGGCGATTGTAAATTCCTGGTGAGGTCTTATCTGCAGGTCCCTAAATTTCTGGTAGGGTCTGAGGTGATGCCCTATATGGGCTTTTCAGTTCCTATCTGCAGTCAACCAGAACACCGTGCATTAAAACCTCCTAAAACAGTGTAGTCCGTACTGCATTTAAGACCATGCTTTTGCGATTTCTCAGCGCCCTGATTTTCCAGCTGCCGGGCTGTGCTCCCAGGCACATGGTTTGAAGTGGGAGTGCAGCTCACAGAGTCGGGGGACAGCGCCCAGACCCCCTCCTTCCACACATGTCCCTCTTGTACCTGAGCTGCCCGAGACCCACCTGCTCCTGAGGCCTGGGGCTGGGGTGCATCTCATTCCATCATGTCCTTTCTCAGTCATCCCACTTCTCCCTCACAGTAAAAGCAATCCTGCACCCCACCCAGAATCTCAGTTTTGAGGGCAGCAGAACCCCATCCTCTGGGACACTGAGTTAGGGCTTTGGGCAAGATCTCTGGCACTGAGGGCGGAGCTGGGGAGCAGGGTGACCTCAGGCTGGAGGGACTGGGCTGCTCATGGGGTTCTTCTGCACCCACAAGTCCTGACACCTGGGAGCAAGAAGAGACCTGGGACCTGGGGATCAGCCTTTGACCGAAGACTGAGCTTTGGGACCAGCAGGGGAGCAGCTCACTGCGGAGGCTTCTGAGGCTGGAGAGTGATGGAGGTTACCTTTGCTTTGTTTTCTTCTTTTGTTTCTTCCGTGCTTATTTTGTTGAGCACTGGGCCTGAGGCTGAGATGCGAGGGCAGAAACAAAGCCTCCCAGCGCAGGCCGCAGGACACAGGGAGTGCAACTCCCATCCCCCCAGGGAGGTGTGAGCCGCAGGAGCAGGCCTTTCCCTCCACAGACCCGGCCTGCCCTGCTGGGTGGCCCATGATTCCAGCCGTCTCGAGAGGTCTGTGCTGAAGAGCAGAAACCTTGAGAGAAGTTAACCTAGTTGTTAACGCCGCACCGGGGAGCGTGTGGTGGGAGGCGGTGCTTGCGGGGTGAGCGTGGGGTTACTGAGGGGCAGTGGCAGGACAGGAGGGACCTGTGGGGTCACCGCTGCTGGTGCATCTGACGTCAGTGTCCCTGATGTCGGAGTTCGTGTTTGAGAGGAAGTTGGTCCCATCCCGAGCTCTGCTCTGGGAATTTGTTTATGTGCCTCCTGGAGGTGATGGGCGCTCTGGGGGTCCCGACAAGCAGCTGCTCTCAAGACCATCTTTCCAGGTTAACAAGTAGAGCCCACCTCCCTCATGAGAAAACCTGCCCCGACACCGAGTCCTGCCCCGGCACAGAATGTCTTCGGAGGCATCTGCTTTTTCACGGGGCCTTTACACACACGCACGCTCCAAGGGGTAGAATCCAGCCTGTAAGATGAACAGAGCAGGGAACGTGTCGGGTTCCGTCCATGTCCTCACAAGCCCCTCACGACCCTGTGCCGTGACAGGACCCGCTGACCTTCGCCGACGTGGCCGTGCGCTTCACCCGGGAGGAGTGGCGGCTCCTGGCGCCCGCGCAGAAGGCCCTGTACCGCGCGGTGATGCTGGACAACTACAGCCTGCTGGTGGCCGTGGGTGAGGACGTGGGGCCCGCCGGCCTGTGCGGCTTGGGGTGCGGGGCTGGGAGGGGCGGTCCTCGGCTCCCTCTGGGCCCTGGAAGGGTGGTCTCCTGGGGGAAGCGCCTTTCCCGTGAGGCCTGAGCGCTGATGTCCGGAAGCGTCTGCCTGTGGCCGTCGCGTCGGTTCCGGCACAGGGCCCCGCGCCCCTGCCGGTGTGATAGGAGGAGGAAGGTGA